>NJDD01007194.1:116570-147486 GCA_002245505.1 Calephelis nemesis
CAGTTAAAAAAATATTTTTTTTCTTTATTACAATATTTATGGCAAGACTAGGTATTTAAGGGGATAAAAGATTTGACTTATAATAATTATTTATTTTTATTATAGTAATTATTAATATATTTATATAATTTGAATTATAATAATTATTTATTAATTATAAATAAGCAAAAAACATCAATTTCTATGTCTGTAAATTTGATTTACACAATTTTGATTTTAATTCACACCGTTTTGAGTAAGATGATTTTCATCACTCTAGCCTCGAGAGTATATTTTGAGAGTTTACAACAAGCTTTAGAAAATTAAAAACAATTTATTCATTGTAAATAATTACGAGGTACTTACCAGTTATCTTCGACGATGTTGTCACACTCCCATTCACGAGTTCTATATTTTCTTTATTTAAAGGAACCATTTCTTCTAATACTGGAGGATCTTTTAAGTACCATTTAACTGGCCTAAGTAAACAGGCAGCTAGTAATGAGTGGAGACAAAGTGCTGCTAATATGAGTACGGTATACCTCCATCCATAGGTATACATTAGTAAACTAATTAATAGTGGCATGTATATAGCTCCTAGTCCAGTCAAGGACATGCCGACCCCTACAGCTCTTCCTCTTTTTTCTTTGAAGAAGGAATTAATTGCTAATGAAAACGCAGCCATAACCGCTGCCACACCCATTGCTGAAATGTAAAAATATAAATTGTAATGGTATCAAGGATATAAATTAAAATAAATGTGGATACTGACACTCGGTGGACTGATGATCTGGTCAAAGTCGCGGGGAGTCGCTGGATACAAGCGGCTGGTGACCGTGACTTGTAGTGCTCTTTTGGGGAGGACTATGTGTAGCAGTGGACGTCTTCCGGCTGATGATGATGATGATGATGACATAAATTTACTCAATACTCAAACAAAGAAATAGAGAAACATAGGTGGGTAAAGTAAATTCTTACGGGAATGAACTCGTGTCTCTGATGACGATAGATGTGCTCTAACCCCTCCACATTCACAAACAGAGGACTGCAGTACTGAACATCGAAGTTTAAAATGTCTATGTACTGTATTCATTATGTTCGTCACTAATCGATATGCCCATGAAATCGATGTACGAAACTTTCAAAGTTAGTTTTGACAAAGTACTGAATTGTAGTTGTACTAAAATGTAAGTATGCCAGGCAAAATCCTTAGGAACTAACGTTACAGTTATTTGCTATTGCAATAGGTTACACCTTAGAAAACCTTAAAATAATAGAACCTTAATCAGTACAAAATTAAGAATAAAAACCCTATATAAATTTAAAACAAAACCTTAAGGTACTTTTCGGTTCTTGTAATGTTTTATTACTAGTTCTTGGCTGTATATTAAATATTTGATAAAATGTAGTTTTAGCTAAGAATTTTCAATTAAAAAGTATATATTTTTTATACCATTATAACTTTGCAGTATTAAAAATCTATGTCTATTTTTTAATGTTAATGCAAGGGTTTAAGGACTGTGGAAACTAATTTAACAATACGTCATCAAATATGTTCAACGGTTTGAAAATCATGTGTTAAGATACACGTATCTATAAATATACGCACAATAAAAACATAACGCCTACCTCGTAGTGGGGCGGAAAAAAGAACAATTGAATTCTGGTTTATTCTAATGAACTAACATAAAGGTGAAAGGTGAAAATGTGTCGTCAATGTTGGCACAGATGTTGGCCACGCTACGTAGCTTCCAAATACGAAAAGTGACTAACTATATTTGCTAAACAATGAATCATAACTAAAAAATGAAAAAGGAAGTAAATTTTGCATTTCACACTGCGTGTCAAAGAAAAAGACAAAATATTTTTTTGATATTTGCGACTTTCTAAATAAACCTTTTGAAAGTATTTAATTTCATAGAACTTGTATTTTAATCCTGACTTTCGACGCTATTGATAGATGCTTCAATCGCAGTTTTTACAGCTGCATAAAAATACGGTTTTCTGTCTTCATATTAATTGTTCATATTTATTTTGGAGTTTATAGTCAGATGTCTATGTAAGTTATTTAGCTGTATAATATGCACCTGTTTGGTCGATTTGGTTTGACTCCTAACGGAGGCAGAAATTTGTGTAATGAATATCTAGATGTCTGCGTTTCTAGGTCGGAGTGTTTATTAAATTGATTCTGGTATTTATTTAAATATTTCTATGTTAATAGTATCATTCATAGCACAACTATATAAGTAATTTGCTTAATCTGGGGTTAGAATTAATTTATGTAAAGAAAATATCTACGTCGAAGTATTAATAATTAAATAATTAAAAAAAAAAATTAATACTAGCTTTTCCGGTGAACTTCGTTCCGCCCGTTCTGTTTGTATGGGAAAAATTAAAATATCGTTTTTCCTAGTTTAGTTGGTTTTAGTTTAGTTTAAATGTATCCCATGTCCTTTTCCCGGTTCTAAGCTACCTGTCCATCAATTTTCAGCCTAATCGGTTTAACAATCACGACTTTCGATTTATGTATCATATTTTTTTGTTTTTGATGTTTTTAAGGTGAATTCTGCTATTCCTGGCGGAGACAAATCCAACGAATCAAAAACCATGAAAATTGGTTTAGCAGATTACTTTATAGTATAAATGTGTATGTTTGTTTGCACCTATGTTTCGTTGACACGTCAAAATGGCTGAACTGAATTAGCGATTATTTATTATTAATAAATCTGTAGCCAATCGGGTTGTTATGAGAAAATTGAAAAACAAAATTTTCTTTTTGTTGCCCGAAATCGTGGGTTATAAAGTCAAGTCCAACATGGTAGACCATAGAGTACCTAAATATTCATGTTAATAAATTTACCTTTTTTTATAAAAAAATATGTACTTTTATATAAAGTTTATAAAGCGTGTTTAAAAATATAATACTCACCGTTAATAATACTATACGAAATAACAAACACCCAGAAGCTTGAAGCTGCAGCAGTCATCATAAGTCCTGCTGAAATGAGTAATGCTCCAACGGCAGCGACCTTTCGGTATCCAAAGCTTCGTAGCACAGGGCCGCCGAAGAAGGAGAGCAGCATTCCAATCCCATGGTTTAAAATTATAACTAAAGTTCCTTGTGTTGCTGATAACCCTGTATCCTCAAAGGCTTCTTGGAATACCAATCCAAATCCAGCTATCAGCGGAAGTACCACAACCTAAAAGTATAAAATTTTAGTAAGCTCGACCAGATTATCACAATATAACATAGAAACTGCAAAAAAACTACTTCCGTTATACCTTCCCTTTATAATATCTACTTTTTTTATTGACATTTTCTATACAAAATTACTAATAATTTTGTATAGAAAAATTACTAATAATTTTGTATAAAAAATGTCGACTTGATGAGTGATAAAAAAATGATTGACGTCTCTGAACGCGGCCGTTAGTACATCCTAATTAAAGCACACTATCATAATTAATACCTAGTTAGTGTGTTAGTGAATACAGTGCTTGTAAGCGAGAGTTGGTTATGACGGAAGAAGCACGAAATAAGAATAAGTGTCACCTGAATGAGAGCAAAAAATCTGTGATGTTATCGCAATGGTGAGATCAAAGGGAATAGATTAAAAATGGTGTTTGTAATAAACGGGATTCGGTCATGTGGAAAAAATGCAGATGAGAAATTAACAAAACAGATCGACAATGCGAATTTGGACGGTAGGTAACTGGAGAGACCTAGCTTGACATACCATTAATAAATTGGGAGGGTATTATCCGAGGGTGTTGTCAACAATCAATGAAATCGGCGTGTTTGTATGAAAAGAGTAATGACGAGTCAGTGGGAATTATAAGGCTGGGTCTAAAGTCCGGTGTAGTGTAAAAAAAGGTTAGCAACAGATTAGTCGTTCAAAAAAGATATTGGTTATTCGATAATTGGCCAATACCACAGATGATAATAATGCTAATGAATTGCATTGAAGAGACTTGAGTATCTTATCTAAAATATATAAAATTCTCGGTTCACGGTGTGCGTGGTTGAACTCCTTCGAAACAGCTTGAACGATTCTCATGAAATTTTGTGAACATATTGAGTAGGTCTGATAATCGGCCATCATCTCTTTTTCATACCCCTAAGTAATAAGGGTGACTCACCCCAATTTTTTTTCTAAAATCCCATTAAAAGTATAGCAGAACAACGTCTGCCGGGTCAGCCAGTAATATTATAAATACCTTAGTATCTCTATCAGTTATTCAGTTAAACCTCTAAACGGATTTAGATGAAATTTAGTGTTTGTAATGCATATAGTTCAAACACACGAAAAAATTCACTTTCGAAGCACTATAATGAGTGATGAAAATTTATATGTAAATCGTAACAAATCTACGCTGTCTCAGGAACCTAGAGGAAAGTTTCACATGTAGTGAGATATCAATAAAATATTGTTTATCTAAAGATAAAAGTAATATAATACTTATCTACAGTAGATACAAAATATGAAAAATTTTGCCAAAACTTAAATGGGCATGGATTGAATACAAATTTTGGGACAGTTTCAATTACGTTAGGTGTAATTTCCGAGGTTGCAAAAAGAACAGTTAATAAACTTAACTACTTTTAATAATTCAGAATAATTGTAACAGTTAGGGAAATATCATCCAAATCTAATCTGACTATTTACATCGAAGTATAATATAGACGTCTGATTGGTATCTAAAGAAATAACATGAAAACACGAAATGCATATTTAATGAAGTTGTAAAAATATTACACTAATAATACGACAGCGTAAGCAATCCGGGTAAGGTGTTGCTATGTAATTGTATACCAAATATTTACCAAACAATACTATTAACAATACTAATATAAATAAAAATACTTCATTTTGTACAAGTCGTGTAACAATAAAAATAAATAAATAAATAATAATAGATATCCCTTAACAAGTTACACGAATTGAATCTAACCCCAAAGTAAGCAAATTATACAGCAGTTATACAATAGTTAGTCAACGATTCTAATACATAGAAATACGTATATATGCTGGGCCAGAATAAATTTAATAAACACCAAGACGCACGTAAGAAATTTTCGCCGCCTAGAGACACCAAAGATGATAATGGTGCGTTGTCAACCTAAGTCCGGGATGTTAGGCCTCGAGCAAAAGTAAGTTTACCGGCTACCTTACCCTCCGAACCAAAACACGTCATGACGTTATGGCGGCAGGAATAGGTAAGGCGGTGGTACCTATCCGGGCGAGTCATTGCGAAACTTTACCACCTAGTAAAATGTCACGGTGTTAGTGATGGTAAGCTTATGCTTGCCTTTTGCGAACTGCCTGGCTATTCAGCAAAGGATCCCGGACCAACATTTTTATTATAATACTTTAATTAGTTATATTAGTAATATTTATTACAATCTTCCATAGTTCGAATATATTTATTTTATTTGATTGAAAAAATACAAAGTAAGATCTGAAATTTAAAATCAACCCCAACATTTACATAACAGTTTCAAAGATTTTAAGTTTAAACTAATTGGAGTGATGTCTCATATTATATCAATTTTTCATGTGAGTGCAGTGTGAATTAATTTTTTTTACAAATATGATATTTATTTTGTAATAGTTATTTGTAAGTAATTAATTTTATCGTCGTCTTCGTGAGCGACCCCAATGAGAAGAGTTTTTTCCTATCTTAAGAGGCTTAAGATTCAAAACGCAGCAGAACTGGGAATGTAAATTATTGTAATTGTATAAAAAAATCTAACAATCCAATCCAAACACTCCATTAACTTATATTCAACGATCTACTAACTAACTACGATCTACTATCTACTACGATCAAGCAAGCCTATGAAAGTGAGCGGTTTAAAAACGCAAAGAATAACCCTCAGGCAACCTGGAAGCTAATTAAAGTTTCTGTATTCCTTCACAAAAAAGATGATCCGTCCAGTGATCTTCTAAAAATAGATTCAAACCCTGTTCAATCTGTTAACATTGTAAATAGGTATTTAGTACAGTTGGCCTCGATTTTTCTTCTAAGTTTAGAAAGGTAACCTCCTAGTAAGTTATTTTCTATCACTGACGCGCAAGCTAATTCTATGGTTTTGATAAACATCGAGAAGGCTGAAGTTAAACGTTTAATATTAGAAATAAAAAATGTGCCTTGGGATGCCACAAAATCTCTACACAATTGCTGAAAGCTGTACATCACACTCTTCTACCAATGTTGACATACTTATATAATTTATGTCTAGCTACCGGAACGATTCCCTCAGTCTTAAAAATAGCTATTGTGTACCCAATTATCAAGAATGGAGACAGAGGTAGTATTAATAATTACAGACCTATCTCTGTTATTTTATACATTGGCGAAAATACTTGAAAAAATTATAAGTGATAGGCTAAGGAATTATATTAATATATTTTAATTTTATTATGAGATAATCAGTATGGCTTCCGCAATTGAAGTTCTACTGAAGACTCTGTTTTGAACCTAACAAATACTATTATTATTAATAATTTCAATTACAAATTAAAAACTATTGGCACATTCCTGGATATTTCTAAAGCGTTCGATATTGTCGCAATCCCCACTTTCGTTGTAAACCTTCAGCATATTGGTGTACGAGGTCTACCTCTTGAAATCTTTTAGAGCTATCTAAGGAATCGAAAACAGCGAATCAAGATAGGAAGAAAGAAGAATTACGTAAGTACCGATTCTTCTCTTTCTTTGGTGTTCCTCAAGGTAGCGTCTTTGAGATAACGCTATTTTTTATTTATATAAACAACCTAGGTAGTCTAGATATCAATAACCGTAAAAGAATAACACATTCAGACGATACGGCAATACTTGTTCATTACAAAACTTAGACTGACACCAGCATACATGCTGAAGTAGCTTTGAGAAAGACTGTGGAATGGCTGGACACAAATTGACTTTGCATACATTTAAGTAAAACTTACTTTTTAACCTTTTCTGCCGGCACATCATCTCTACCACCTGATTTTTTTTCTATAACTTTTCTATTTTAGCCTTTTCTATTACTGTATACCGATGTGAAAATAATGAACCATCCTGCTCATTAATTACCCTACCAAAATACCCAGGCACACACTGCTAAGTATCTTAATCGACCTCCTTATGATATGGAAAGATAAGATTGACCTAACTGCATCTAGAATGCGTAAACTAATTAATATATTTAAAATGTTAAGTTGCAATGCTTGCTGACAAGGAATTAAATGGTATGTTTTGCTTTGATTTGCTTTGACTCAATCTGTTTTAACACACTGCCCTTCAGCATGGGGAGGAGCTTTTAAAACAAGATTCCTCAAGCTGGAGAGTGCGCAACGCGCAGTATAAAGGATATTTCACTCAACAGCTATTCGTTTCGCTACAACAGAGCTGTATTCAGTTGCTAAAGACCTGTCAGTTCGAAAATTGAACATACGTGAGATTGTTTTACAACATTTAAGTGCTCTTTTTAACAAACCTAACCATAATTCTCGTCGCCCAAATAAAATATTTAAGAAAACAAAAGCTGGTTCTGCATTAGCAAGGCGTCACTTTTATTATCTATCTACTTAAGCATACAATAAAGTAAATAAAATCCTAAATATAACATATCCACTCATAAACCTTGTATGTAAATCATAATTGACTGATTTCTTGCAAAATCTAACATATGATAAGACCGAATTACTTATTTCTACTTTATGTTATGTAAACTCTTTGACACACGTGTATATACTCACCTGTTTGGCTTCCTCCACGTTCATTATTCGGATCTCACTGTTACGAATGCGGTCCTCGAGCGTGCCACCACAGATTTTCCTTAGCGCTCTCATTTCGACCGCATTTATCCTACTCTCATCACGCATGTACTTTCTGACAAACCCAACTCTCGCTTCCCTACAGCAACGTTGGAATGAGCACAGAATTATGCAAAGCTAGTCTAGCTTTTTGACTCAAAACCTCTCTTTAAATAGCTTACCCAGCGCTCCATTCACACTATTCCTTTAATGCGTGCTATAAGCACAACCAAGATATTATACAATTTTATTCACTTGCTCCAACTCTACATTATCAACTAAATTCTTACATCCGTTCTGGCTACGTCTCTTTCGAACACCACTATATTGCTTTTTCTCGCATTTACTAAGTTTATTGTAAAGTACTCTGAGGTGGGAGTAAATAATAGCTATAGTAGACATAGTTCTACACTATTGCTTCTATATATGAACATTTAAATTGTAATTCTGATTTTCTTTTATAGGTAAACTAAATAAATAAAAATCATTTTTAGAGTCTAACAAGCAGACATATTTTCATTATTAAACTACACATATTAGCTAACACGACAAACAATGTTTTATCAAACGGTATGATATTTGTAGTAATAATAATAGATACATAAAAAATGAAAAAAATAGATACATAAAGAAATACATAAAAAAACAGATACATAATAAATCTAGGACAATATCAGGTCATTACCTTCCGAATACAAGAAGTAAAAAATATTTTACAATACAATGTTATCGTTAGATAAAAAATAGTTTTATTTCATAGTTTACCTTAGCTGTACTAAACCCGTAACAAACCGTGATAAAGTTATTAATAGAGATACATAGAGCTTACTTTATTGTTAACTTTCTTAAACCACAAATTGACTTACAAATAGCTCTTGTCACACTAAAATCGATATAATTTGCGTTCGATTTGGAGACTTTCTGATCTTATGAAATAAAATATTATCCTACAGCGAATGAGATCAATTGTTTCGGCCTTCCTCTACATACAACTGTCACACTGAAGTAATGCAGATAGGTACCTACCTACTGCCGAATATAATATATATTTACTTGCTTGCTACAATTAAGTAGTATGTGATATTTACCTGATATGTACCAAAATTACTTCTCAGCTGGAACAAGGTGCCTGAAAGTACTTGTTTGGGAGAATGAAAAGTTTGCTTGCCTCTATCCTGATTGTTTGATTTCACATTTTTTTCATTTGAAATCAATCAATAAAAAGCTAGATGAGAAATGACTTACTGTTTTATAGTACCCAGACCACTATAAAAGGTCAAAGGCTCCGTAAAATAAACAAATAATGAAGTAGCAAAACAAATGAAGTAGACGTGCCAAAAGCAAATTTGGCGGTTTGACAAATCTGGGAACTAATATTAAAAACTAGATTTATCCATTACATTGTATTTATTAGTCTGACTCTTTGTCATTTAGATTTAAGAATATATAGACCAGTTTCATCGTAGCATAATTTTAAATATTGATTTAAAAATATTTGATGCAATCATAAAACAATTAATAAGGATTTTGCGGCTTCTAATATTGGTTGCGCTACTATGTCCGAAAATGCTTAGTGTTACATTTGATTATGTTATATTTTTACAATTCGCTTAGGTATAATTTCTAAACATTTAGATACGGCAATACTTTCTTTTTACATTTTCATTTACTTAATCTACCCAAAAAAAAAAACGTCAAATATATACTTACATTATTCAAAGCGTAGGCAAATGTCACCACCCATCCATAACCACCATCAGGTGGTATCTTATTCATTGCTCCTGACATTTCGAAAACACATTTCTTGACTTTACAGTTTTTTCACTTCACAGTTCAGTTTAAAATATAAAAGCTCAGATCTCGTTAGTAAGGTTCATTTTCAATTGGTCCCTTCCTGTTTCTTTTGTTCCTGAGTACTTCACAATTTATTGACATAAGCTATACATAGAGCAGTCGTGTGTCAACGAATAACTGGCTCGTGAACAGACATTCCGACAAATGTTATCGGTATGACTTTATTAAGTGACGCTTATCATGATTGTAATTGGTTCACTTACGCTGTATGTTTACCTATGCTTTATCTTATTTAATTAAATATAAATTTTGTGTATGTAGAGCTTGGTGCTACCTGCACTCGGAGCGTTCTTTACTAGCTATGGTATTTCACCACTTGTAACAATTTAAAAAAAAATGTTTTCACGCCCATATCCCCGAAGAATTAGGCAGAGGCACAACCAGGCACCCACGACTAGCCGAAGACATTAAGTTCCACAATGTGATAGGTGGCAAGCCTATCGCCAACCCGGCACATATCCAATTCCGAGCAACGTTTTTTTTATTAAAAAAAATTGGAAAAACCCAATCTTCTTTTTGTTGCCCGACCCGGGATTTGAACCCGAGACCTCAGGCAGTCAAGTCCAACAACTGAACCATTAAACCACAGAGGCGATTATTTAACAATTAGCACGTTGATTACCAACTTCGGTGATTAGTTATGTTTTATCTTCAGGATTCTTCAACGTGTATTTCTCATCTTCAGGATGATCGTCTGCTTGTTTGCTTTGTAGTACCAGTAAAAGAAATTTTAGTAAGTAAAGGAGCTATTAAAAAATACGTGTCAACTTTAGACACCCAAAGTTACCAACCAAGAGCTGGGAACTTAAGCCTCAAGTTTTTTTTCCTGACTATAATACAATAAACATTCTATTTAATAAATATCATCGACAAAAAATATCAGATCTTAAAATTAATATACGAGTTTAGGGTATAACTGGCTATTATATCACCAAAACGCATTTTCTTATAGGCAACCAATGTACAACATCCATATAAACTAATATTTACTACTACTACTACTAACTATTTACTAGCTGATCTAACTAAAATTGTTTTGTCATTTTTTTATATTGTTTTAGTAGAAAGAAATAAATGAATTGGAATGTACCACCCTTATCACTTAGGGAGGGGGGTTAAAATATGCACGACAATCTACACTCGAAGTGTGCCTATAAAATTCCATCATAATCGGTTCAGCCGTTTCAGATAAGGGCAACAAAAACTGTGAAACGAAATTTTGAAATATATGGAGTCTTTGATGGTTGGTTTTGTAAAAGTATTGATATTAACGTGTAATATTCAGTGTTAAGTAGGTATGCGCCTTTGACAGTCGAAAAAAAATATATTTTTGAAATAGAATCAAGTTCAAATCCTAATTGAGAGGTATTCTCTTTTTCTTTGCACTTTTAAGCAAAACATTAAAAAAATCTTTAGCATAGAGTCATAACCAGTACAGAGTAAATTAAATGTTGGGAAAAACTCTCCAAAACGGTGGATATCCATGTTATGTTATTTCTCCGTTGCTTGTTGTTACTGCATCAAATAATATATGGATCACGTCGAGAAGATCGTAAAAGTAAGATAAGTATTTATAAAATTAAATTATAATTTATGATATCGATTTTAAGATAAGCATTAATGCATTGGAAGATAAAAAAACACGCTATTTTTTGGTAAGAATAACATACCGTTTAGTTAAATAAAAAACCTTATATTATTGGCGATCAAGTAGCTCCTAAAGTAAAGCTAAAACATTTTAATAATGGGCTAAGACATTTCTGCATTTACACATACTATTCAAGAGGGATTTAAGCGCCATATGATTAGTACTCGCCATTTCACACTGGAGATAGCCGGTAGACATTAACATGTAGAATAAATCCCGTCCAGTATATATTTTTTATTACGACGGCTATTTCTTACTAATAGGAAAGCTCGTTCGTTACATTATAAATTAAATATTTCAGTCATGTGATGGTATAGATCAGGCTCTATTTTAAGGAAAAAAAAATAGGATAGAATTTACGATATTTATTTAAGAGTATTGAAAATTAAAACCACCATCACTTATTATTATTAAAATTGTGATGTAATCAGGTACAAAAAACATAGTAATTGAATGATATACAGATGTCAATTTACGAAAATATGCAATTGTTTCACATCATAACTATTAATCATGTTGATTAAATTCAATGCGCGTTGTTTTTAGGTGAAAATAACTTAAGCGGGGTACACAATATTTTGAATATGTTATAGGAAGGCAAACAAGCAGACGGATTTCCTGATGGTAAAAAATTCACGCCGCCTAGAGACACCAAAGATGGTAATGGTGCGTTGCCAACCTGAGGTCAGGATATTAGGCCTCGAGCAAAAGTAATTTTACCGGCTACCTTACCATCCGAACCGGAACACGTCATGACGTTATGGCTTCAGGAATAGGTAAGGCGGTGGTACCAATCCGGGCGGAAACTCTACCAACTAGTAAAATATCACGGTGTTAGTGATGATAAGCCTATGCTCGCCTTTTACGAGATGCCTGGCAAGAAAGGCAGATAGATGGTCTATTCTGCAAAGGAGCCCGGACCAACACGGGGTATTATATAATTTTAATGTTAAGATAATTATTATAAAATAAAAACAATTTTGTATTACTCTTCTCTAAAATAAGTATAACGTAATATCTTTTCATCTTCCTACTTTTAATTACTTCAAGGAAGGATATAAATTAGGAGCTAAGAGTTCTCTGGGTGTCAAACTGCCGAAAAATAATACAATGAGATAATGTAAAAGGACAACTTGACTAACATTCTTATGTGATGTTGACGTAAGCAGTAAGAAGTATTAAAAACTACTTTTGCGTATGCCTTGTCGTTTTCTACAGAGTCGTGTCGCCCCCAATACTAGGCATGGTATTTTTTCGACACTGCTTTCGAACGGCCGCATTTTTTGTCAAATTTCAGACAACCTCTTAAGGGGCACGTTCTTTAACTTACGTAACCAGTCCTTAGGGAGTGATTACAACGCGGACACAGACGAGGCAGTATAAGTGTTGCAATTAATCCCTAGTATAGGTCGCCTTTGTCTCAATTAAAATTATTAATCAACGATAACACGGTCACGCAAAGGATTATATTTGATAGATTATACTGATGAAGATAATATAATAGCTTATGTGACCAAACCAAGGTTGTTATACCAATTAAAATCATTTTTAAGTTTAAAATAACCTGTATATTGATTGCCATAAATCCTATTAATATTATTAATGCAAAAGTTTGTATGTTTATTTGTTACTCCTTCACACAAAAACTGATCACCCGATTTTCAAGAAATTTGGCGCACACAAAGAGGGTAACTTGAATTAACACATAGGATAGTTAGAAAAATGTTCCTATGGGACCATTAACTACGTGGGTAATAGCTATTAGTTTAAACATTTAACAAAAAAACTGTATTTTTACAGCAGTTAAACTGCAAACAACAGACTTCAATTTCATTAAGTCTTTTACTACTTTTACTTTTACAATTACTTTTGCTCGAGGACTAGCATCCCAGCCTCAGATTGGCAACGCACCATTACCACCTTTGGTGTTTCTAGATGACATGAATTTCTTACCATCTGCCTTCCAATACAAAAAAAAAATTACTATCTACACACACAAGAACTGAGTATTTTCCTCGGTTTCTCTGGGATTCCGTTATCAGATCCAAACTTGGTGGCACCTTATTATTAGAAATGACAGAGAAATCGATTAATACCTACACCTAAAAAAATGTAGGAGTCGAACATTGCATCTTCACTATCTTTCGTAACTCGGTTAAAATAATTAGTTTATATATTTTGATAAAAGGTAAAAATTGATTAAGATAGGAACAAATTATTATGTATGTACTACCTATCTGCTAATATATCTACGTATTTTTGAACCTGTGCGTTTATTACGAGTAATTTATTTTATTACTACTTTTTAGTGCCTTAGCGCTTTTAAAGGTCCTTTCTCCCCACAAAATCCACTTGAGCTTATTAATACCACATTGTGGATGCCCTAGTTGTGAATCTGCCCACCTCTCCGAGGATATAGGCGTAAATAAAAATACACAAGAGCAAGAAGTCCAAAAAAATTGCGTTGGTTTTTCTCCCAGTAATTTACGACAAACAAGTTTTCTTAAATATTTCGAATGAGACATTGCTCATTAAAGATAACACTCGTAAAACAAATAGTACAAAAATGTTTCAAATGCATTCAGATGAATTAAAAACACTTATCAATAAACGTTATTAAGTTCATTACACTCACGAATGATAAATCAGTATTTTTTTGTATGAAAACACATTCAACACTCAAACTACATGATAGTAAAAACATTACTATTAACACAAATAAAAAACATCAACATTTGGGAAACAAAGTAAGCGGGAGAGTTTGATCGCGACACATGCAACAAAGGAACAGACACTATTGACCTCTGTATGACGCATGGCCTTTCGACACACTTTTATTAACTAATAGGCCCCTTTTATTCGGGAATTATCCACTTGCAACTTCACTAGTTATGGTTAAATACTTAAATAAAGAGAATTTTAGATAACAAAATCCGGTTTTCAAACAAGATTGGTGTCAAGGCAACCGTGATGTTCGTATCAGTTCAAACAAGCAGTCCAATATTTCCTAGTGATGAAAAGTAGAAGACAGAAGCCACAAATAAACGTTCAATATGATAAAGTAAAGTAGGCGTAAGAGTAACATGACAATTCCATCAATTTTAAAGATAGAAAAAATTTCGCCCCAGACAGGATTTGAACATGTAACCTTTCGTCTCAAGCCGACGAATGCTCTAACCAATTGAGCTACTGAGGATTCAAGTCCCGTGGCGAAATTTTTAATTCCTTTCTAACCCGTTAACGCGGGTAGTTAAGTCCTATAGATACACAATTCAGAGTACCCACCAAATGAGTTCATCATTACAGATGAAATTCACATTTTAGAATGGCCATAACTTTCGTTTCTCGCAACGTATTTTTATTTTAGCACTTGCCCTGTGCTTGGGATATTATTCCATAAATTTTAAAGAAAGAAATAATTTTCAGGATTTAATCCTGTCTGGGGCGAAAAATTTTTTCTTTCTTTAAAATTTATGGAATATTATCCCAAGCACAGGGCAAGTGCTAAAATAAAAATAAGTTAACATGACAATGATAAACTCTGGCTCTGTGGTAACAGGAAGTATACATATACCTAGTAGCGATGCGAAACCGTGGGTTAGAATGAACCACCGTCGTCTTGAAACGAACGTTCGTTTCGGGCCGCTTATAAATGTCAAACTCAAAAAGCGTAGAACGTTCGTGCCAAACAAAACGTGACGTCGGCGATAGACGTTAGACGTCTGACAATTGACAAATAACAAATTTGATATTGACGTGTTTTAAGTCGTGTCGTCATAGACAAAATTTTGTTTTTTCATACAAATTCGGTCGGTCGATACCCTTCGTTTACACGATATCGCTTCAAGTTATGATTGTTCTAGCCTTATAAAAAACGATAACGTTTTGAAACGAAACGCATCGTCAAAGCGAAACGACGCGATCGCGCCGAGACGAAAGTACACATTCTAACCCCCCTGATGTGTCGCTACCGAACTCTGTCACCTACTCATCGTCACATAATTAGTAACAAGTGTTTTTAACACGCTTTTATTAGCTCGGGCTGTATGTATGTATGTAACATAATTTAAATTACCAGTTTTGAGAAGCCTGATAAATTTGGAACTTTGCACACGTATCAAGGGTCGATGAAAATACAATAAAATGGTACTGTCGAGCTGATCTGATGATGGAGCCGGTAGATATGAACTAGAACTTCATGATAGATGATCATATCATAGCCGTGTTTGAACTAGTTAGAAAGGTCTTGTAATGAACGTTGACCACGGTTAGGTTTCAAGGTCTGAATAAAATGATATGGTACTACCGTACTATCGAGATGATCTGATGATCTAGCCGGAACATTTGAGCTGGAACTTCACGTTGGATAATCGTATCATAGTAATTTCGTAACGACGGCGAGCTCCTAATTCAGCCTATAGGCATCCAATTCCCGCCAAGTACAGCTACAGTACGGTGGAAAGGCGCATGCTCCCAGTGATTTTAAGTTGGGCATCTACCGTGCACAAGATACATGGCTGTACGGTAGACCACGCCGTGGTGTACTAAGGGTCCCGTACTTTTGCGCATGGGCAGGCATATTATGTGGCGCTAAGTCGAGTAAAATCACTTATTGGTCTCCAAATTGAAGAGCTAGATTGTTCTAAGCTGACATTGGTGCATTTTACTGCGGTTCACAACTATCCACTTATACATAGTTACCAATAGAACGATTGTATTGCTTAAAAAATATCAAGCACCTCAACCTTTTTTACTCTGGATTAATTTCTTGTGTTAATAACTTAAATTTTATTATAATTTTATTGTGAGGTGATTCAGTATGATTGATTGTTCGATCTTCTTCTACTGTAATATAAAATTCCTCTTTATTAAAGTTTATTTTTCAATTTTTATTTCGATTAGCAATAAAAGCGTGTTATTTTAGTTTTTTTTAACTATTATTTATTGTTTTTATGATATTGGAAAGCAAACAAGCGGACGAATTTCACTAGTTTACACGGTTTTCATACCTCAGCTGAAAGTTGTTATTTCATTTGGTACTTAGGTAGAAAAAACTTAAAAAAATTTGTCACGTCTCATTTAAAAAATATTGATTAAATTAAAGAGAAATACAATTTTTTTAGAATTAATGCAAAAATAAATTAAAAATGACTAATTTTTGATTTCTGTTAAAACAGTTACTTGAATCAGTTTCTCTTTTGATGGACCAACAGTAGTCTCCTAACATATTTTGATCCCAAAATCCTTGATGTCGTTCTTCTAAAACCCTTAAATCTTGGTGAAATCGTTCACCCAATTCGTCACTAAAACTTCCTAAGTTTTCAGGGAAAAAATTCAGATGAGAGCGTAGAAAATGAATTTTAAATGTCATGTTTACTCCCACATCCTTAAAATTTTTTGATAAATTGTTAACAATTTTTCGGTTTTCTTATTTCCAAAAAATTTCAACAACCATTTTAAAGGAGTTCCAAGCAGATTTTTCTTTAACCGATAAGAATCTTTCGTAATTTTGTGGATTTATGGGCCAATAAATATACCCTCCTTTAGTTTTCCCTCGGTGATGTTTGGAAAGATTTTTTTCCAAATATCAGAAAAACAGAAATCATCACTGTTTTTGTCAAGCGCCTTTACAAAGGTATTCATGAGCCACTGTTTGATGTGTAAAGGGGGTAGAATGACGTTATTTGGTAGTGGTAGTGTTATAGAAACAGGCGAAGCTTCGGTATATACAGGGCTTTCTCAAATTAGTTAACGATATTTTAACCACGGACTCGCAATGCGTGTCTGGAAACATAAAAAAAATCTAAAACGAAAAATAAATAAAATATTACAAAAAATAATTCTCGCAATAACGCATTGGGGTCAACGGAATCACACAGTACAAATATCTCGGTCCAGTATTTTAGTTAGCCGAGAGAATAACAACTGTTTCTAAGTTATAAAAAATCATAATTGTAAGTTCTGATCAAGGTCATGTATCGATGCGCTTGCAGATTCGATCGTCCGTCGTCGACTCCCGCCCCGCGCGGGGGCGCTCCTTACAAATTATTATTTCTAATACAGTCATTTTTCAAATCAGTTGATGTTTGATCGCGTTTAGGGTGTGTTATGTTTTTGATTGTGTTTGCGTTTATTTTTCGCGAAGTGTTCATGAGTACCTTTCCAATGGTGAAAATTGAATAGAGGGTGGTTAGTGTGATCACCTGACCTGACCTGACGCCTCCCGACTTCTTCATGTGGGTAGGACAATGAAAGTGAACCTAACAATTTAACTGACCTTGCCTTAAAAAATTATAGGAAAATAGGAACCTACTAACAATACTCAAAGACACATCAACAACCGTGCTAAGTTTTGCATTGAGTGCCTACAATGGTGGGTATGTTTAAATATGGATCTAAATAGTGTGAATAGTTAAAGTAGGTACGTACCTAAATCATTTTTGTAGTTAGGTTAGGTCTTTACCACATGCCTACATTCACTATTTTTTTATGATCAAACAGTGCAAAGCCTATCTTTGGGATAGGACACGCAATAAATGTAACACACGCGCCATACCTACAGCTATCGTATCTAGGTGGACCACGTGGTGTCGGCTGTCTCGCGGGTGACGGTCATTGAACTTGCGCAATTGAATATGAATTGTTAAAAACGCTGTAATTAATTTATTTTAAGTCCGATTTTTTTAAATCTTTTTTACTGATTTAGTTATACATTCAGTATGTCCAGGTAAAATATCGTGCACTAATTTGAAAAGACCTTATACATATAATACCTGTTTGATTTTTTTTATTATATCCCAATGTCATCGTAACACAAAAGTAACAATCATTTTCATGATTACTAAGTACTCTCCATAGCATTGTTAAATTAAATCGTAGGTAAATTTTTTCTCCCGTCGACCACTGGAGTAAAATGATTCTATAGCTTTCGCAAAACACGTAAGGCACCCACTTTTTCAGGAAATCCAAAATAATGAAGATATGCATTTTTTAACGAATCTACAATAGGTCTCCCTTTTTTTGAAAATATAAGCTATCCACAAAAATACGAAAAACGATCAAAACTTTCTTTGCACTTTCTACTAGATATTTTAAATCAATTCTAAGTGAGATAACTGTCGTTTGAAGCTAACGAATAAACAATAAAATGTCGTCACCATGTAGAGTAGTTAAAAAATCATTTGACTGCAGGAAAAAATTAAAACGTAATAAAACATTTCTGCTAACACTTCAAGGTTTAAGGTAGGAAGATTAACATATTCACATACATTTTTTTGGAGGTATAAATATAAAGTTCACAGTTCAGTTCAGTTAAAAGAAATTCACGCCATCTAGACACACAAAGGGTAATAATAGTGCGCTGCCAACTTGAGGCCTGGAAATTATGCCTCGAGCAAAAGCAAGTTTACTGTCAACCTTATCTTCCGAACTGTAATACGTGAACAGCAAGTGCTGACGTTATGGCGGCAGGAATAAATATGGCGGTGGTACCAATCCGGACGAATCGCTCCCAAACTCTACTAGGTACCTTACGTGAGATGTGACGATGATGGTGACGGGGCCTACGCTCGCTTTTTACGGGCTCCGTGCAGGAAGGAAGATGGTCTATTTTGCAAAGTAGCCAGGACCGACACGAATATAAATATAATCACTTCTTAAGACTCAAGTTTATTTCAATTTTTAAAATGATCCTGAAAGCAAAACGAAGAAATATTATCAATAAACTATCACTAACTGACGATTTCTAAACCATCTTCCAACTGATCAACTTTGACGATTCGTAGGACATGGTAGTAGATAGATATTTTAGGTTGCATTAGGTTATTTCTTACCCTAAAAATATTTAAAAACCACACATATTCAAATTGGTTTGGTAATTTATAGAAATGAATGTAACGTCAAATCCCAAAATTTGGGAATCCCAGTAGTTTTGTTTTTGGAACAGTCTCACTAAACAATTTTAGATTTTGTAAAAATCATTTCAGCATTCTGCATTTCGTTGATTTTATAATACGTCTCCTTCGATAATTATGAATTTTTAACGTGACATCCAAGTACACTTCGATCTAGATACGTATACCTTTTATTCCGATAGTTGATCGCCTCGTTAGTCGAGTGGCTAGCGTACACGCCTAACTACACCGATCAATCGGGAGGCTCGGATTCGATTCCCGACGGGGGCAAGCATTTGTGTGACGAACATTTAGATGCCTGTCCATGAATATTTATTTATTTATTAATAAATTTGTATAGTTTTTTAAAGATATTTGTTTAAATGGTTTCTATGAGAGAACAAAATAACTTTGAAATGTGACGAATTCTCAGGCCACAACAAGTAGATTGTAAGGGCAAATTATTTTTTTATGTAGCAATAACGATTTAAATATAATTGTATTTTATTCTGTTTAGTACTATTCTAAAGTAACTACGCTTTTAGTGTTTTATTTGTTTCTTGTCTTTGTCTTCTTGCGGTGATATATTTCTCCAATCCCCAGGACATCGCAGTAAGCCATGTAAATATATTCAGACAGTGTAATGTAACTGCAGTAGATGCACTATCTTTGATCCATCCTAAAAATTTGAAGAGAAAACATCAAAAAATTTAAAAAATTAAATTTATTGGGCTTTTAAAATTAAATAACGACTAAGATGCAACGTCATGAATCACATATTTCTAAGTTTTTATAACACTAATGACTAATGTTTCAAAGGACTTAGGTATCGATATATTTATCAGTAAACGAAATTACTTTTTTATGTCATCTTTTAAATATTTAGAACTTTGCCAACTGTTGTCATGTATGTAGTTACATTTGGATGCCAAACACCTCAAACTATAATAGAAATAAACCAATGAACTTACTTACCCACTACAGGTCCTAAGCTGAGATAAACAATCCCTGCTGTTAATAGTTGTATTCCAGTAGCTCCTGGCAATTTATGCAGAGGTACATGAGTAGGAATTACTAGTGCCATAAATATAGTTCTCATTGCTTTTCCGAATCCTATCATAACGGCCACTATTAGAACTACTGTATAATTTTGACAAAGTGAGAGAACTGAAACAGGAAAGTGTTTGTATTATGTAATTCAATGAAAATATCGCCACTAACAACTTTGATATACTTACCGACTCTTCCCATGGCCATACATATTACTCCAAATAAGAAAAATGAATTATTGTCCCATCCAATTTTACCAGCCGCAAACGGAATGCAAAATCTAACGCATAGATCTACTCCAGCCAAAAGTGACATAAAGAATGCTACTTGTGATTTTGTCATGCCATAATCGCCAAGAATAAAAGGTGTCAATATAGAAAAGTTAAGTTCATTGAAATTTGCTAGAGTGATACCGAGCATTAAATTAATAAAAGTAAAATCTTTTAATAGATCTAAATCAAAGAAGAGTACAATTTTCTGCCACAGTGTTAAGATTTCTTCGTCTTCATCTTCTTGGACGTCTTCTTCTTTCTCTTTGAAAACCTCGTCATCCTGAGGGCTGGTTACTAATAGTTTAAACTTTTCTGAATTATTTTTATTTTCATTATCTATTAAATATTGTTCTAATTTTAAAGAAGCTTGTTTTAATACTTCACTCTCGTAGTTAAAATTATTTGACTTTCTTCTCTGCCGTGTACGATAAGATTGGTTACTGTGATTATCTTTTAAATACTTTCTTTCATCATTTTCGTCTTGATTTTTTAAGCTAATGTTACTATGGTTATCTTTATGATACTTATCTCCATATTGTACATCAAGTTTAAATGATTTGATACTTCGGGTTCCTGCAAAATTTTGTTCAGCTCTGTCCGCTATGTACTTCGCTTTTTGAGGGTCAATATTTTCTACTGCAGCTTTTTCCTCGGCTTTTAAATCCTGTGGTGCTTTTAATGTTGGACAGTCCTCTATTTCAGACTCTGGAATTAAAGTAGTAGGATTCACAGACGTTTTACGCTTAGGCTTGCTTGTTTGTTTTGATTCGCGTTCTTGAGAAATAGCTCCTAAATTTGCAGCAGAATTTTTTTTGGACTCATTTAAGTAAAACGTTGAAGACTTCCTAGATCGGTTTTCTAATAAATTAGTCATGGAAGGTTTTTTTGAATTAAGGCGTGAATTTTTTGCAGAGCCATCCCTTGACGATAATCTACTTCTAGATTGCCTTGATTGGCTAAAGTAGCCATCGTTTGCACGCACCATCATAGGAACACCTGGATCTATTATTTCATAACCAGGAGTGACTGGGTCATCTTCATTATAAATGTATTGACTAGAAAATAAGCTGAGATTTTTTATTTTTGATATTTGGCTAAAATAACCACTTTCATCGGACTTTTGTGTGTTGATTTGCTCTGTAGTTTGTATCGAAGCTATTATTTTTTCTTGATCTTTCCTTTCGGGTTCTGGGGGTGGTTTAGTGTGCCATTCAACAGGCTGTAATAAAAGTGCACATGCAACTGCATGTAAAGACAATCCGCTTATTATTAGTATTGCACCTGTTTCTCCGAATGCATCAAACAGTGCTGTTATAATATGAGGCCATAACATTGGTCCCATCCCTGTTGTTGTCCATGACAAACTGGTAGCTAGTCGCCTCCTATTTTTCCAGTAAGTGTTTAACGCTAAAGCATTTGCAGAACTACTTATACCATAACTAGCACCTGTAACAGTAAATATGTAATAAATTATTTAATTAATATTAAGATTTTAAATTATAACGAATTAAAACATTGAATTATCGTACCGTAAAGAATTGAGAATGAAATTAAGTATGTTGTAAAGTTGTTTGAAAATGTCGTAAGCATCAGGGATATGAACACGAAAATTGCTCCCGTAAGTGAAACTGCTCGATAGCTAAAAGTTTTAAAAACTGGCCCGTTAGCAAGACCTGTAAACAAAATTTTACACTCTCATGAAGATGGAATGTTTAGTAATACACATGAATAAAGCGCCTGAAGATTCTACCATAACAAAGGCATGGCTGGTGTTTTGCTATTAACAGATTGGGGACATGGAACTTTGAAAAATATATTCATATTAACGGCATTTAGCGGAATTTTTGATCCTCTGATCCAACGTCAACACATAACAATATTGTTAATCGATATTGTCTATAGGCAACGGTTACATCTCGCTAATAAAAGGCGCTTATTTGTTAGATATCTTTGCACATAAAATATGATAATATGAAGCAAAAATAAAAATCGTAAAACGTATCTATATTGATAAGGGACGAAAATCCATGTCATAAAACGTCAGGAAAGTACAATTAGTTAGTATTATTCTCTTTAAAAATTAAAAACTATTGACGCTAATTTCATCATTGTACGCAAAAGTGCAACTAAAATTGACTAGCAGTATTTATACCTTTGTGTACTTTGTTATGTTTTTGTTTATAATATAGGGTAAAAGCTAAAGTAATGCTACGACCGATTATTGTTTTTAATAAAAAGAGGGCGCTATTGTTTTGATTTTATCATGTACTAGAGTCCGACTTTTTCCCTATCGCAGATCATTACCAGTTACTAAAAGTTTAGCTAAGCTTAGTTTTAGTTTAGTTAGTAACAGCTGCTTCAGTTTGCGCCTTTGCGGTGATGTGGAGACCTAGAGACCGCACGATATAACTCATTTGATGATATTCCAAGGTTAGAATTTTAGCGCTGTAAAACTGCTAGAAAGGGAGGTTAGGTTTTTTTTATGATATTGGAAGGCTAACAAGAAGACGTATTTCCTGATGAAATTCCATAAACCTACTGTTTTTTAATCAGCACCACGGCATCATTTGCATTTGGTTTTACTCTAAAGGCTCTAGTTGATAAGAGCAAATTAAGATAAAATATGGTAAAAAAAATAATGGGTTGCAGAGGTCCCAGAGGGAGTGCCAGCAGAACTGGAAACTTGAACATTAACATAATTATCAGTATCTAATGCTACCATTTGTGGAGAAAATATCCTTCATTGAATTTTTGCGTGGGCGTGTTGCGTGAGTTGCCTGCAGTCTGCACCCTTTCACAGTATGAATGCTGCGACAACATACAGGCGTTTTACTCTCCCTCCGTCTTACCAATTTTCGATTTAGTACGTTATGTGTCCTGACGCGAGTTTAACATTTTTCACCCATCACAAAATTGTACAAGGTCGCTAAAGAACATTTCACTTCAATAAATAACGAAATCGGTCAGCTTGTTTAAGCGTTTCCACCAATTAAAAAAAGACGAGGAGTCATATGCTTTAATAAACAAGTATATGTTATCAACAAATTCCCGGTACGATATCAAAGAGTTACCGTGTAGGCGCGTCACGCACCGACACAAGAGGTCAGCGCCGAATTCATGTTAATTATTGTGGTCGTCTCCGAACTGCTGATGCCGAGCCGAGCGAACTTGTCTCGAAACAACAACCCGAACTGCTGCAAAATTGGTAGCGCTGACAACTGGAACATAGAGATTTCAACAATTATTTCCACTACATATTATAACATAACTGCAATATTTTAATTATTACCCAAGCAAAATGCTGCACAGCATTGTAATAACCCATTCATCATCATCATCGTCATCATCAGTAGGAGGACGTCCACTGCCAGACATAGGCCTCCCCCACTTGAATAATATTGTATGTACAAATCAACAATTTTATCACAAAGTACATTTTAAAAATTAAACTGTAGTGTCTTCTTATTGATAGCGTTGCTTTTTATGCATTTAATTACAAGTATGTTTAATTTTAACTTTTTCGGAAACCGTGTAGCGTCCATACAAAATATTATGTCCTAAGTAGAAAGTTTGTAACAAAAATCAAAAACATAAATCCAGTCAAATAGAAATGAGCTGCAGAACACATTTTGAGCAATCTTAGATTTTTGTCTGTCTGTATCTCAAAAACTAGGAAGAGTTTCGCTTAAAGAATCACAAAGAAATATATTAAAGTTTTCAAGTTATCTGAGAGTGGAAAACAACATACAAAAAGTAGAAAATGTTTAAATAAACTGGAAAATATTAAAAAAGAAATCTAAATCCAGACAAAAAAGTTGGTTATTATTCGAGAAAAGTGATAATGCGAGTAGTAAAACTGAAATAATAAAACTTAAATAAAAACTTATCTATTTCTAAAAGAACAAAGACTAAGAAGCTCTTAATCGTTGTACATTATAAAAATAATGATTAAAATTAATATATAAAAGTGTGATTAAAATTTTTCGCATGTGCATTAACCACAATAGTTCATTTTTGTTACTTTTTTGACAGCTTAGTTCCATTCTGGGTGTAAGTATACTAACATTATATCTACTTGTATATATTTAAGTATTTATAGGTATTAGAATCTTTGACTAACACCTATATAACAAACTAATTATTTGGTTTGGGGTTAGATTCAATTTGTGTAACTTGTCCAGGGAAATTGTAACTAATGGTCGCCCGTTGGTCGAAATTCGACCATAACAAATTTTAACATCTTTTTGATAAGAACTCCATATTCATTTTTCAAGACCAACTAGGTACTTTGTTTCCAAACTTTTTAGTGCTTTTTTTTGTGATATTTTATTGTTATCATCAATATATTTGTTTTGTGTGTGTCAAATGAAGGGTAGTGTGGGTAATGTTTTATTTATTGATTTAATGTAATTGATAAACATTATAATTGAAAAATCTTAGCGTTCTGCACTTCTCCTACACATAAACTATAAGTTTGACATATTTTATGCTTCTCCGTCCGCGCAATTTTCGTAAAAAGGGGTCCAAAGTTTTGGCATCACGAATTAATATATAGATTCTGTACCAATATTCAATTTCGTTTCCTTTTTGTTAAGGTACAAAAATGTTGAACATTATATACTTTACTGTCAAATAATATGTTTAATTGCTACAAATATATTTTTAAGTGAAATGGACGAGTTTATTCGATATTCAGTAACCTGGACTATAAAAAAAGACAGTACAGTTCAGTCGTACTTGTAGACAAACATAGAAAATAATTTATCAAGAATCTCTTACCCGTCTTTGACTTCAGTATTTTGTCATAAAATCAGAGTTAGTCATTCTTTCATAGGTCAATGTATACGCTTTTATAATAAACTTCCCGATTATATGAAATACCTGCCATTAAATAAATTTAAAAAGGTGTCAAAGTGAAATTGTAAATAAAAGGTTACAACACCATTGCTGAATATTTGTCGGATAAGAATGTTTGGGATTAATTGCTCCTCATACCAATCTCTTACTAGTAATAATGTGTGATGTAATAATAATTAACTACTAACTACTAACTAATTCATTTGAATAAGGAAAAAAAGACAGCCCGCTGAGTTTCTTGCCGGATCTCTTCAGTGTGTGGCAGCGTTCCGATCCGGTGGTAGTTTTTAGTACCTATTATATAGACAAAAGTGCCTCTTGTAAGGTGCATGTGAATAAAAATATATTCTATTCTATTCTAATAACCTTACAAGTTATGTTACGATTTGTAATTTGCACCACTTTACAATTACGTAAAATCCAAAAAAAAAACTTACATTAGAAAAACCAGCAGCAAAAATGATCATCCAACCCCAACCACCATCAGGTGGAATGAATTCTCCATCTTTCTTTACCTTTGACTTTAATTGTTTAGATTTGGCCATCTCATTTGTTAGTTTTAATTATATATAATGTACCTATTAACGTCACAAAACTTATCTATTCGAACAACTCGAAACTTGAACCAGTCTGGTTTTAATGCTTTCAAGTGAACTTCTGAGACACTGATAAATAATACGCGATATATATTATCGACCATTGCAATATATTAACTGCAATAAATACTTACTGTACTGTAATGATTAGATATAACATATAACTAACAAAATGAAACATTTATTACATGTTAAGAAAACATCGTATAATTAGAGAATAACTAACGTGTCTTCAAGATAAAATTCTGCGTAAGATATTAAGTCCGTTTACTAATTACGGCCGCTCTCAGAGATGTTAATTAACATTTAGTCTACCATTAAGTCACAATTTTGTTTGTGAAATATCAACTTTATCAATGATTAAAAGAGAAGACAAATTAGGATTTATTTTATACATTGGGTTTGTCCGCGACTTCGTCAGTGTAAAATAGGTGTGATTCATACCTATTAGTCTTTTGGGAGTGGATTTTGCAAAAAATATTGCCTTTGTTTGAACTCGGATCTTTAGCTACATGCTTATCAAATTTTTTGAAAATCGATTCAGCGGTATGACTATAAAAGAGCAACATACAAACAGACAGACTTTAGATTCTATACTTCTTATCGTCGGTGCTTGGTGGAATTCCATTCTTGATGCAATTTATTTAGAAACACTTGTACTTTCCACAATATATTTTATTGTTTTTTATTTTTATGATTTAGCCGACCGGTTTCGCTATACAAGCATCATCAGGGCTATATGACAACTTGAGGAGTTGTTATATAGCCCTGATGATGCTTGTATTGTAACCGGTTGGCTAAATCATAAAAATAAAAAATAATAAAATATATTGTGGAAGACAGACTTTCGCATTCATAAAATAGTTACTAGTATGGATTAGTAGGGATTAATTATAACTTATTTGAAGACTACACATGATCAAGGTTTCAAATGCATGTACGAGTAAGTGTTGCTTCAGAAAGTAAGACCAATCCTTCAATCTTTTTTAATTAGATCTAAAACTCATTTGTGGTTCACGTTGATCACATGAGGTTTCGGAATCTATTCCCGGGTCGGGTACCTTAAGATGTTTTTTTCAATATTCTAATAAAAAAACACAATGCTGCCTTCTGTTTGCAATAGGTTTGCTACAATATGCGAGTGTTAGCGATATCAAAGAGAAAGAGGGAGTGAAAGAAAGTGTTTGTATAAAAAGAGACACAACACGCTTGTTAGTTTGGTCATGTGGAAAGAGATAAGAAATTGACAAAGCATACATACAAAGTGAATGGGTAATGAAGTAGGTGCCTGGAAAGACCTAGAGTGATACTTTCCTGCCACGCAAGAGACTTGTGTCCCTATAATCTATAGCTCTTCAGTATTGTCCTAATTTGTGTTATATCGTATGTGTAAAGGATTGTCTTTTAAAATTTTATGTAATAATAACAACTTCATAACAACTCGCGTATTAGGCCTAATACCTCGGTCACAGGGCGCGCGACGCACCTATAAAATCTATGATGTCTGTAGGGGACCGTTGTCTCTTTTCATCAGAAGAGCCATGTTCATGAGCCTTTTCCCCTAAAAATAAAAAAAAAATTAAAAAGTTAAAGTGGCACATCCAGTACACCTACGACTAGCCGAAGACATTAAATCCCACAATGTGATAGGTGGCAAGCCTATCACCAACCGGGTCATATTGAATCCCGGCAGCGTTATTTATATTAGAAAATTGAAAATACACATTTTCTATTTTTTTGTCGCCCGACGGGGGTGGAATCCGGAACGAAGTCTGACGCCAGTCCGCTAGACCACAGGGGCGATTGATTGTACAGAGCCGATATGTTTACAAATAATGTATATAGTGTATAGGTAATTGCTACCTAATTAAATTTAACATACACTGAGTCAATTAGTAAATTATTATGATTTAAGCAACCAGTTTATCACGAGATATGTTTACGTAAAGTCACATAGGTCAAACAGTCAGACGGCAAATTTTAGATAAATGCTTAAAAGTAAATAGTACATATACTTTGATTACTGTAGAGATAAATAATATACACATAGAGATAAATGTATTATTTGAAATAGCAAAGCGAATAAATCGCTGAAGATTTTAATAGTAGGCACAATCTATCTTTATAGTTTTTGGACGGATTAGAGTACGGATTAATATATCTATTCTCGCTCATACAAGCATACTTACCTAAATTCTGACAATAACGCACTTTGGTTATTATGTTAGTATTATTATTATATGTT
The DNA here is from genome assembly GCA_002245505.1 of Calephelis nemesis. Taxonomy (NCBI): domain Eukaryota; kingdom Metazoa; phylum Arthropoda; class Insecta; order Lepidoptera; family Riodinidae; genus Calephelis; species Calephelis nemesis. The sequence goes on from NJDD01007194.1 coordinate 144,766, forward strand.
GCTTCTACAAAACAAGTGGTGATTGCAGTGGCAGTTCTACATTGCATTAGCCATTTGCAGACGACAGTGTTTTATGACAGAAAGTCTGTTGTAGGTAATCGATTCCAATACTCCTGCTTCTAAAATGTAGCTTTGAGACGATGGCGATTGCAATTGCAGGTTAAAAAAGTTTCTACGACATTTCTTTTTATTCTTATTTCTATAACGTATCTAAGTTCTACGATCGAAGCGATACTTCGCGATTAATGAATTGTAAAAACACCTAAACATAAATTATTATCTATGTGCTTAATTAATTTGAAAATTATTTTACACAATTCCATTACAATCATCATTTCCTATAAATGAGGATCATATTGGTAGATGGTAGGATCTTAAAATGAAATGATGGCTATTAATTTACCTATGACTATAATACAGGGTTACTGGTAACTAATACATAATCTTTCTAGTGCGGCTTTAGTACATCAAAAGAAACAACTTTTAAAAAGTTGCGAGAAAAGAATTTAGTTCTTCATACATTTTGTCAGAGGACGATTAACTTTTTGTATGGAGAACAAAATTATTTTTTCGCGATTTCCCAAAAATTGTTGCTTTTGATTTACTAAAGCCGCCCTAGAAAGATTATGCGTTAGTTACCAGTAACCCTGTATAAGTATATTAGCACCTACTGAAGTAACTTGATAGATACTCGAGTACTCGAGTATTATTATCGTTGATTATAATCCACACAATTTGCTTACTTTGTGGTTAGATGAATTTGTAATTGCAATAAAGCAATAAATGCAAATGCAATGCAATAACGAGCAATTTAGTAAATATCTAAGGTAGAGTTTTATAACAGCTATCCCAGTTTGGCAGATTAGTGGCCAATGTATTTTACATACATACATACATATCTTCACGCCAAGTCCCTTACGGAGTAGGCAGAGAGCATCCTGACAAACCTGTCTAGCTTCCTTTACATTCATTACCCTTTTCATACAAACACGCCGATTTGCAGACTCTTGAAACTATCCTCGGATAAAATCTGAGTGATCTGGTCGTGGAATGTCAGTCTTGGTCTCCCCGGGTACCTACATCCATACACATTCGCATAGTATATCTGCTTTGTCAATCTTTCATCTGTCATTCTTTCCACATGAACGAACCAGCCGAGCAAAATAGTTAAAACTATTTACGTAGCCGTGGTTGAACCCATTGTCCTATACGCTGCCAGCGTCTGGGTCCCGGCGGCCAATAAACTTGGAATCAAGAAAAAACTTAACGTAGTCCAGCGAAGTTTCGCTCAAAAAATCTGTTGAGCGTACCGAACCACCTCACTAAACTCGGCTCTAATCTTGGCAGGTCTGCTGCCATTAGATCTTAGGATCCAAGAGGCAGCAACCTTATATAAAATAAAGAAATCAAAAATTTTGTTAAAGCCTGAGGACAGAGAGGTGGAAAAAGTGGTGCCTTATAGGGAGAAACCTCACCCGGCGCAACATATGGACCTGAAGTTCATCAATCTGGTAGACTCTGAACAAATAGAACTCCACTCCCACCAACAAGTCAAAATATACACTGACGGCAGCAAGATAGAAGGAGGGGTCGGGGCCGCCCTTTCAATATGGAAGGGTGACACCGAAACCAAGACCATAAAACTCAAGCTGCCGTCATATTGTACAGTCTACCAGACCGAACTGCTGGCCATATGTAGAGCTACGAGGGAGATCCTCAAGAGCACCAATACATCCTACGGTATTTACAGCGACTCCAGATCCTCGCTGGAAACGACTATAAATAATGACACCACACATCCGCTGGCAGCAGAAATAAGGAGAAATCTATATGATGCACATATGCAACAAAAGGACGTTCTTCTTTTTTGGGTAAAGGCACACGCTGGATTACCCGGTAATGAAAGAGCCGCCGATCTAGCGAAAGACGCTGCGCTCAAACTCAAAAAAAAAGCAGACTACGAGGGATGTCCTGTATCATTCATCAAGCGACAAATCCGAGAGGAAACGCTTGAGGAATGGAACAGGAGATACCTAACGGGGGAAACCGCGGGAACTACAAAAATGATTTTACCGAACGCCATGGCCGCATACAAATTTGATGTGAAAAATGTGAAACCAAGAAACATTCTCACACAAATTCTCACAGGTCATGGCGGGTTTAAGGAATACCTAAACCGCTTCAAACTAACAAATAAGCCCATGTTATTAATAATAAAGAAAATCAAGAAGAGGTGCTTGAATATTGCATAAAAATTGCGGAAAAAGTTATAAAAAGAAATAAGCAAATATAAATTGTGCTGAATACCTTATTAAAGTATAAGATATATCAGCACAAGAACTTTAAATAGATACAAGAAAAATTATTAAGCACTTATTTTAAGATATAGAAATAAAAGAGAAAAAAAAAAGAAAAAAGAGAAGAATACTACGAGAAAAATTTGAAGAGTGTCTTGAAATTCATTTTCCCTAAAACACATATAGATTTAATAGATAAAGAAATAAAATTAGGATAAAGACAGGAAAATGGGTGTCTCCCCCATAAAGAATGAATGGCAGAATGAAAGAAAGAAAAATTGTATGCGGAATGACAGTGCGAGAAGCAAAAAAGTGAGAACTGGAATGTAGGGAAATTTAGAGAAGAAAAGTAAGTAAGATGTAAAAAAAAACCAGCCGAGCATGCCCTTTAGCATTTCTACACCAACAATTTCTTTTAATCCCC
>NJDD01007194.1:149308-161028 GCA_002245505.1 Calephelis nemesis
AATGTGAAGGAAGCAAGACAGGTTTGTCAGGATCGTGAGGTCTGGCACTCGATACTCTCTGCCTACCCCGTAAGGGACTTGGCGTGAAGATATGTATGTATGTACATTTTCCGCCCTTATAAAGATACAAGCTGCCTGCGTTTATATTTATTTATTTCGCCATGCAGTTTAAGAGTTTGCTGTGTCTATAGTTATTACTTATTATCCTTGTAAAAAAAAAACTCTCGGGTCGTAGCCACAGCGCTAAAACGTCGCAAAACTACAGCGCCTAGACCTCTAGACTAGACCATGACACTGATCATGGCGTGAAGAAAAGAGTCTAGTTAAGTTACGTGTTAGTAAGTAGAAGATGCATCGCTAAGTTAATGTTACTTCATGATTGATGAATCGCTCTTATTAAAATTTAATTGATTGCTGACAATTAACATTTTTTTACCAGGACTCCTGGTCTAAACGAGTAAACTCTTATCTTGAAGTTCCCTTTGTCGTAACATTTCGGAAACACTGATTTGGCGAAAAGTCGCGACGTGTTCTCAGTAACATTCTCTGTATTAATCCGGTTCTCCTGTGTTTAATAGACCATCTGCCTTCCTGTCAGCCAGCTCGTGAGAGCCAAGTAAAGATTCAATGGGTCATTACCATCAGGCCCACTGGTGGTAGAGCGCCGTGATACAACTCGTCCACAGGCATCAGTCGCCTTGCCTATTTGTGTCGCCATAATGACAGTGTCATGTTCCGGTCAGTAGGGTAGGGTAGCCGGCAGACCTGCACAATTGGGCATTGGTCAATCATTCATTGGCAATTGGGCACCTCGGTCACAAGACGGCGACGAACTTACAACATATGTAGTGTCTATAGTTCACGATTATCTCTTACCATAAGGAGCACAGTGTGCTTGTTCGGTATCTTCTATCTTCTATATATATTTAAATGAAACCCGTTTTTCTTGATCACGGCATCACGCGTGAATGGCTGGACCGATTTCACTAATTTACGATTTCAACTTTTTCTGTTGTATTTGTTATTATTAGGAGAAGGTTCTTACGGAAAAAATATTAAGAAAATCTCTCAGAAATATTGAAAAATATACATTTAATTTTGCATATTTTAAAAAACGCGCGTAACGAATTTCAATGTCATTCACAGCAATAGACTATAGCACAGATTAGATATTAGTACGACTATATTAAAAGAGCATCGTTTGTTCGGAAACGTGGTTACTTAATTAAATTCGAGCATCATTTGATCGGAAACGTAATAACATTTTATTTTTTCCCATACAAACTGAGCGGGCGGTACGAAGTTCGCCGCGACAGCTAGTATTACATAAAAAAGTGGAGATGTTATACTAAACAATTACTACTCTGTTTCTGGTTCTCCTCCTCTATCCTCTAATTACCTGACACGTCTTAGCTCTGAAGTACCTACTTGATTACATGGTTGATCATCCACCTATAAAACAGTCATATTTACTTTCACAATCGACGATAATCTTATCAGTTTTCGTTCATACTACTATAAAGTTATCTATGATATATATTTTATTACACGTTGAAATAGACCAATGATTTTGTGCTGTTGCTTAGGTCAAAGTAGGTTTTAAAGTTTCATCAAAGCATAACCGTACACTGAGACGGGCCGCTGCGTGTCGGGTCGGGTCGCAAAGCATTGCATATGCGGCCCGACGTCGCAACGTCGTACTTTGGTCGGTTTTAGCCATTATTGTGGAAACGTGGTTATAGTTGGATAGCGCATACTTTTGACGCCAAAGGTACGGCGCGTTAGCACCGCGGCGGTCAATTTTGCCGATAACAATGCATACTATCAATGCACATAGGCCAAAAAGACCATATTGCAGGTGCCTGATTTAAGTGATAGTAACGGACGGACGTCCCCGAAGAGTTAGGCAGAGACACATCCAGGGCACTGTGAACTAGCCCAAGACGATCAGTCTCACATTGTGGTAGATGGCAAGCCTATCGCTAACTAGGCACATATTGACCGCCTCGTTGGTCGAGTGGCTAGCGTACACGCCTAACTACACCGACTAACCGCGAGGCTCGGGTTCGATTCCCGACGGGGACAGGCATTCGTGTGATGAACATTTAGATGTCTGTATTTCCGGGTCTGGGTGTTTATTAAATTTATTCTAGTATCTAGTATCTATTTAAGTATTTCTATGTAATAGTATCGTTGACTAACACCCATAACACAAGCATATAATTTGCTTACTTTGGGGTTAGATTCAATTTGTGTAAGTTGTCCAGGGATATTATATTATTATTATATTCAATCTCAAGCATGTTTTTATTCAAAATTGGAAATTTGTTGCCAACAACCTGAAACCTCATGTAGTCCAGTCCAACACCTGGAACGCTAATCTGAGGAGGCGATCACATCTATTGTTGTAGAAACACAAGAAAACAGCGGTAAATTAAATCCTCCTAGAGTCTTAGAAAAGTTCGTCAGGTTAAATACTTATGTTTCCTCATATTTGAATAAGCATTTGAATTTTACACCACAAAAATATTTTGAAGTTAGGACAAAACAGCATTTTAAATTCAGTAGAATATTCTATATCTACATTACAAAAATGAGGGACAGAAGAGGAACCGCAACATAAAGAAAAGAAAACAAATATCTGCCAGTTTCAAATTGTAAAGTGTGTTTTTTTTAAATTGAATGAATGAACTTAGTTGTTTTTTTTATATTAGTCAATATGAATTTTAATTAAGTCCATCGATTTCTACAGTCATATTATACAAAGAAACCACTTGTTTGTGTGGTCGTGCTTAAAAGTATATTTTACGATGTAACAATTGTGCGGTGTACCTACTAAAGGCATCTGTTATTTTTCCACAAAGCTGAATATTCATATTTTAGTATTTGTGGATTGTAATTATATATAGCTACATATTGTTCTTCAGGGATATGACATAAAGTTTAGTTATGTAGAACAAGAAAAAGACCTAGAAAATTAAACTGGTATTGACGATTATTTCATATACATATATTATCATGTATTGTTTTTCCTTTTTTCCCTACAGTTTTCCATTTTTTCTTCTTCTTAAGAATCTTTTCCTGACAATAACTAACACAATAACAAAATAATTACGAGTATCAAAATTGGTGCACCCTTTCAAGCGTGTGCGATAACCAAGAGAAATGGGGATTCGCTTTTATATACGTTTTATTATGCACGAGTATAGATATGTATTCTTAAGTCTATCTTATCTATCTAATCGTAATAATTTTAATGCTTTAAAATATGTAACTACTACATATATATACAATATTATTATTATTATTACTTATTACTACCTCTGATATTTTTTACTGCATTCAACTATAATTTCTTACGTGTTTTTATTTCCAATTATTTCAGATAGGTACTGTGTTTCTTTCTAATTTAATGATTTTTTTTTCTATGTAGTACCTTTATGGCGAGAACATTGGGCAGTTAAAAGAAGGTTATCCACCGCTTCCTGTATATTTGGATCGCATAAACATGATAATGGGTCTTCCTAACACTTGAAGCTATTTCTTATACGCGGAAACCCTGTCATGCCCGTACGGTCGTAAAAAAAGTGGGTATAGGTACTATACCCACTTACTACTATTACTAGAACTGCAATACAGTTCAAAAAAACAATGCTGTAAACGTAAGCACAAAACATTTTATTCTCTTTTATATACGAATACTAGGTGAAGCTAAATAAAAGCTAGTAATGAAATGTTGAAATAGGAAATTATAATATCACATTTATCTCATTGTACGATCGAAGACTTATGCCGCAGGTTCCTAAAATTTAATTCCTATGAGTTCACTATTTGCACCTATCTAGTTTTAGCTAACCACTATAAAGCTTTACACCATCATGATTACTGCTACGGATATTGTCCGCCATCTTATTAAATGAATACTGTTTAATTTGTGCTCTTAACAGAATTAGGTTTAAGCAGAAAAAAATTGCCCAGCAAACAAACAAACAGCAAAGCAAAGCGAATGATTCTACTGTGGACAGTAATTTATTTAACTTACATAAATCATTTCGATATTGCTTGGGCTTTATCTCCTGCCAGTTCTACTCTCATTACAATTTAGAGTAATCTGATACACTTTTAGACTCAATGATTTCACCAATGGATACAGTGGAAATATTCTTTTTTATGGAAGAGGAGGCAAACGATTAAGCAGTACACCTGATGGTAAGCGATCATCACCGCTCACGGACATTCACAACACTAGGAGTAGGTATCACAGATGCCGATCTTTTAGAAGTGAGTATGCTTTTTCTTGAAGGTTCCTAAGTCGTATCCAATTGAAAATTCCGCAGCTGGTAATTGATTTGTAGGTATGTGAAATCACATGGTAGAGGATCGCCGTGCATCATGCAGAGGTCAAAGTTTTATGCTTACCGCGTGGTGAACATGAGACTTTCAGCTCTCCCGCAATGTCCGGATATAAAACTTAGCGGCTGGTTTCAAGGTAAACATTTTTTTCAGAGCATTATCCGTTATAAATGCGGTAGAAGACGCTGAGCACAGCAACTTCTCTAAGCAGCGTCAAAGAATCAACCCGATTGTAAAGGGCTCGGTCATACACGATTTAGGAAGCTCTGGATTGGGTGCGGTCAAAACGAAGGAGGAGGAGGAGAAGAACTTTACATTGTCAAATACAACTTAGGCGCCTAATCGCTGTCGAATTGTGTAATAATACTTTTGTTCCTTCCTTGATACTTAAAAAAGTGCACACGAGTGATAAATCAATTAATTAGGTGCTGTTCGCCGGTTCCGGGTCGCTTTAGCTGAAGATACTAAAGCGAAACCGGTTGGCGAATGTTATGAGTACTTTACAATTTTTAAAATTAAAATAAGTGAAACAGTACGAGTGTATTAATTTATAAAATGGAAAGTAAGATATCTAAAGTAGTATCGAAAAACCACCATCTATATATTGTCCATTATTTTATGGTTCGCCACGTATCATATAAATTGTGGAACTAAGTTGTAGGTACCCTTGGTTAATTGTGGGTGCAATGATTGTACCTCTGCCAAGGTAGGTAGTTATTAGTCAGCAGTAGCTGGCAGTAGTCGGGGATACAGGCGTGAATCTACTTACTTACTTACTCAGGAATTAACTGTTTGTAACATCGTTTTGAAGCGCATTGAAGAGAAGGGAATATTAATTGAAGGATATATATAATATACTAACACATAATTAAAATTTACCAAACAGGAACGGATAAAATTAGGTCTGTAGCATACTGAATGGTGTAAGGGTGTCAGTCGCGTATCGTTTAAATTGTAGTGCCTTCAATTTTTAAAAAGCAACTTTTTCAAAATTCGAAACAGCATGTAATATTAAATTGTTATAAATTTTAGAACATTTTTTCAAATACTTAAATTTAAAAAATGTCTAAAAAGCACTTACCTAATATATCTACTATAAAAATTATAAACATTAGTTTTCTTGTCATAGCTATTAATCTAGCCTTTTATCTGGGAAGATTAAAAAAAGATCCGCTAGGGGCAGCACCGATGAGGGGATACATGTTATGTTTTGATCAGTGGGTAGTCACTTTTATACAATCGAATTGACCAGATTATCTTGAACTTCGGAAAGCATGAATTTCCAGCATCGTCGTGGTTCAATTTATATTTGTGAATCACGAATTCTTTACCAACATAAAAACGTGTTTAATTTTTATGTTGGTATTACCACTAATATGACACTTGTGACACAACTGCCAACGTCAAGTAAAATAAAAACTATGTCAGCCATATGTCATACATATTGCTAGGGTATTTCGTCTTACTTTTGTTATGTAAAGTTAACATTAATTACCTTTTGCGTTCAGATGTTACCTACATCGCCGTGTTCAGCGTAACCTAATCTTTCGAATTGTACTATTGTGTGAGTGTAAAGTGAAAGTCTCAAAGTTTTTGAGATATAGACTCCATTTCAGTGACAGGAAAACTATTTAGTTATTAATTCCGTTTTAGGGTAAGGACCCAATTATTAAGTTATAAATTAAGGCTAGCAAGAAATCATATCAAAAGTGTGTTGGTAATGTAATGTGTTTTTATTAAGAAATTGCTAGTTTCATAGATTTATTTGAAATAAAGTTGTTGTATTTGAAATAAATTAAAATTTATTAAAACTCATTCGTTTTTTTATTTAAATCTCAAGTTATCATTAAGTAAATAATGTATTTATGAATGTCATTGCTAGCAACATAAAAATATCGATATCGATATGTTGCGACAACACTAGCTATCGTATTTTTCAACATCTCTTGCTGTCAGTTACATCACTAGAATTTGCAATGTTATGTTGGCAGCAAATATTTTTCGAGAAGGTTGGTATGATTTTCTTTACTACTCGTAGCTAAGAGTGATGTACCAAGTGCCGTCTCTTAGAACGTAGTGATTATATTCTCTTTGGTTTTGATTTCTCTATTGACAACAACGTTAAGTGTACGTCTTATTAATATTAGAATATTACTTTATTTGTAAATTATTTTGTTCAACTTCGATTTCAATAGGTCTAAGTTCAATCGGAGTTAAGTTCATTAGTAATTGCTCAACTTTTATTTCTAAAATTAATTGTTCGTCTAGACTTAAATCGTAATTATCATATTTTATGCTTAGCAAAGTATTCCACATACAACTAATTTCCTTTTTAATTTGAACTATTCAAACAAATCTGGATGTGAATTTATTTTTATCATAGTTATCATTTAAATATTGTTTTTTATTCAGAATAAAACTTATTATTGATTTCTTTAGGTGTTTACGTTTGGTGGAATAGCTAACAGTTAAAACATTGTCTGGATTATTGCCTAATTGTTTGCCTCTATTCCATTCTTTTAATTTTGATGTGCATGTAAATATGGATATGGGATACTTTTACAAACAAAAAGTAGGATCAACATATCCTAAAGTGTCACGTTACATAGCTATTTCCAAAACAAAACGATGACGAGGATAGCCCAAATAAACAAAATTATATTTAAAATTGTATTTTTGTAGCCATGACAGTCTTAGGTCTTACCTTTTTGCCATTTTAAAGAAATATTCGGGGAATAAAGTTGGTGAACGTTTTTGAATTACGACCGCGACCACTATCTTTAATCACTGTCTCACCTGATGTTTAGCTATGATGTAGTCTAAAATTTAGGCGGGCTAACTTGGAAGGGGACAGTGATTACTCCCCCTGACTGTTTTTAAACGACCTCGTAACGAAACACTAAATCGCTTGACGGTAGGTCTTTGTCGTAGGAGTGGTAACTAGACAGGGCCAATCATATCGTGATTAAAGGCGTTCAATTCAATGTACAATGTTTCTACAAGGTAATTGAAGTACTAACCATCGATCTTTTATTGTAAATAACTCTGTAACGCGATGCTTTAATTAAAATATGTTGACCCTAATTATTTTTTGTGTGTACAAGTGTAGTAATACATATTCATATTTGTAGGAATTATCGTGAGTCGCCATTTTGAAAAAAAGAAACCAAAAATGGCGGCGGTCGACAGTCAGAAAGGTTCAAACTCCTTTAGGCTTTCCTTTCTTCAAAACTAAACAGTTATGTAAATTTCAAAAATCGATATTGTAGGACAGCACTACAAAAAGAATGCAAGTATCTATATTTATTTGTAAACTTGACATTTACATCAGTCGATTCCGTATATAAGATTAAAAAACAAACTTCTCTGTCTACATAAACTAATAATACGTCCACGAAATAAACTACAATAAACATAGGAATATATAAAGAAGACATATAATTTGACAACATCTCTTTATCTTTTTTTCAATATAATATGTTGACATTCTGTATGCCGAAAGAGATAACGACATCTTTGCCTATAGGTACTCATTTTGGCGTCGAATTAAAGTGACGTCGGAGTTTTGGCGCCAACGTGAATGAAGATGGTCGTTATTATTTCATAATTGCGATTTCGAGTAGTACTGATAACTGTCAAATCTAAGTCGATTTCATTAGGTATTCATATTTCTCTATCTTTCATCCCGTTTAGGCATGCTACCAAACTTTGGTTGTTTGTGTTGTGATCGCTCGCTCGCTCGGTTCGGTTTCAGTCTGGTCGGCCCCTCACTTTCTTCGAAATCGAAGTTTGTTTATGTATTGTCTGTGTTGTTTGAGACTTTGATTTTAAGTGATTTGGTAAATAATTACTATGTTTTTATTGGTGTTTTGATCTAAAAATGTGTAGGTAATAAAAGAATCAGTAATTTAACAACCAGTAGTGTTTGCAACTGAACTTAATATAACTATATAACTTAATTTTATTTTGTTGTCTTGTTATTTATGTTACTTTACAAGCAGAACATAGTGTTCCGGCTACTGCATATTAACTTTAAGAAGTTCTAGCTATAAAACGGTCTAATGTTAAAAAAAAGAGTCTAGGAACGTGTATTTAAGTTTTAATTTATAAATAAGTTGCCATAATATTGTATTTCGCCAGTTTCCACAATAAAAAAAAAGTAATGTCACCTTTTTCGACAAATCTTTACTTTTTGGTCAGTGTCATGTTACTTTTCTATATCTGCTAATGGCAACACTACGAGTGACTGCTGTCAATTGTCAGTTATCATTTGACACTACATGTCTAGATTTTGTAATTTGACAATTCTGAATTCTGATTTTATTCGACTACGAAGTAGGTAGGTACAACCTATACCTATCTACTCATGTGCTAGAGGCACGGTATTCTTATTAACACGTATAAATTTTAAACAGAAATGGAAATGAGTTTGTTAAAAACATTAAAGTTTACAAGTGTTTTGTCATAGTTTTTCTAAATAATTTAGTGTTTTGAAGAATCTTTTATGTAAAATGTTTACGGTGTTAGCATTTTTCTAGTAACGTATTTAAATACAAAAGAAAAAGTGCGGTTATTATTAAGTTTTATTCTAAACTTTTCGTGTGTCTGCGATTCTTATATGGACTACGTTTTCAATGTAAGTAATTCTTTTATTAAATTGTGTTAATGTTTCGTGCTTGAAAGTTTGTAAACAACGTTAAACATTATATATTAGATATCTATTTTTCTTATAAAATATCGCATTTTTTTTTCGTTTATTGTAAAGCACACACTTGTTAGATTTTTTATGTTGTAAGGTAGGTAGTAAACAAGCAAACGGTTCTCCTAACGGTAAGAGGCAACCTACGCTGTTGTCTTATTTTCAGGATTTTGGATCACTGTTTACAAGTCTACGGGCTACCTTGTGTGACAATGTGATAATGCCAAACAGTGGTGCTACCGCCAAAGATAATTTTTGTTCTATGTTGAAGGGTACTGTGTTCAGTTAAATTATACATTTTACTTAGATCGTCATAAATTAGTTTTTAGCAGTAACATCTATGGTGCCTAAGCCAAGGCTATGTCTGTTGCTTACCCTCGTTGACGTATTTGCTTGCTGTCTTAAGATAATTAATTATATTAAAGGTTACTTTTAGGTGAACTATGCGAACTAGTTCATTGAAAATCCCGCTCTTAGTTCTTTTTATACTTCTGTTAGCATCCTTTACTAAACAGTGGCGCTTTGTGACCAACCGAGTTATTTACTTTTACTGTGCACGCCTTGATATTTCGATAATCGATATCAATACTAAACATTGTTTATTTTATTATTTGTTTAGTAAACAACTTCAAATCCCCATGGTTGAAATTTTATCAAATCATATGAAATCATAACAATCTTCAACTGAAGTATTGCTGGCTAATCACCAAACAGAGTACTAATATTATTTATGTCTTATTTTACGGTAAATTAAATAAAATTAATTAATTATTAATATAAATCATTTTTTCATTTTTATTTCGATAAAAGATTTTATGTGCCAATACCAAAAAGTCAACTTTAATTATAAAAATTCATACTTTTTAAGTATTCTAATGTAATTATACATTGTACTAGGAACTAGCCTAGCTGGTGACTAATCATTAATATAAATTATTTTGTTTTTCATTATTTAAATAAAAAATCTCATATTACATAAATGGACTTGTAAAATTTTCAGGTAATACTTTATATTTTTCAAATAACAATAAACAAAATTTTCAGTAATCATAACTATATTTTTTTCTTTATTTATTGTTATTACTAAATTATTTCAAAAAAAGAACTAATGAACTAACAGAGCGAACTAGTTCATCCTTGGATTATGAACTAAATTGAGGGCTCTCTGCAGTGACCGGTTAGGCCCAAGCCTAACACTCAGGCGGCCGCTTTCCGATCCGGTGGTAGATTTATTATTATATAGACCCGTCACAAGTGCCTCTTGTAGGTTTATGTGAAATAAAGATGATTTATCATTATTATTATTATTTTTGGTGCAGTAAAACTAAAAAACCCAGCCTGATTTTGACTGACAAAACTAAGTATGATTCAAAAACATTTATCGGATCTAGGTCAAATTTATATGGAATTGCAACTGAATCACGATCTAACTTAAGAAGAAATAAACAGTACAATTAATTTATAGTGATTGGATTGGTTGATTAAATAAAACATGCCATTGATAGCCACCTCTTTTTTGGGATCATTTAAAAATTTTACAAGTAGCTATGTAAAATCACAATATGGCATTAAAATATTAACACTGCAGAAAACTGATAAAACCTTCTTATAAAATTATACCTGTATTAAGATATAGTTTATCTTATGTAGATTTAAGAATAAATTCCCATTTCTCATGGTCATTTCATCACATGCAAATGGATGGACCAACTTTCCTAATTTTTTTTGCTGTGTTAATTTTTGTCAGGAGGAGGTTCTTGGGAAGCTGTTAATTTTGAGGTATGCTAAATTTGCCGGATTTACTTGTAAGAGTTTAAGAAATTGTTATTTAAATGAAAAGTGTGTATCTTTCAAACATTTAATACTTAAAATTTTTTTTCCATGACTGGGGATCTGCAAATTTTTTGTTTTTCTTAAATAAATCATAAACTGGTTAAGAATTGCTTTCCTAATTTAAACTGTGTGCTCTAGTAGTTTGGGTAAAAGTAGCTGCACGACAAATTGACAGATAATGTTCCGTTTTAAGCCAGGTCTATATAATCATCCAGTTTTGAGCCATAACTGCAATACTTTAAGATATTGTTTATTACAATAAAACAAATAAATGTATTTAATTATCCTTCCTTGATGCTCCCCTTCTCCATATATTTGAATGAATATTTCTTATTTATCAAGCTTTCTTCTAACTGACTTTCAACATTTACTGAAAATATTTTTTTTAAACCAATAAATGTGTGTTACTTTGACAGGGATACAAAGGGGTCAAATATTCAAAAATGATGTATTGTAATTATTTCATTCCAACACCACTTGGTCATGCGGTCATGCTTTTTAATTATTCATAATTTTTAACAATGACTTAAACATACATCAGGCAATTAGTCCATAGGAAGTAATAATTTAGATAGTTAAACTTCATGTTAACATTATTGAAGTTTAAATACACACTAAAACAAGCTGTGACAAATTAGAATAAACAATGGAAACATTTGTATGGTAATGAAGACAAAAAAAGATCGACTTTTATGTTGACAAAAAATGTATATGAATACAGATGACATTTATGGTAGATTAAAATGAATAATCTTATTGTTTCCGTATTCATTGAGTGATTAGACTTAGTATTAGATACATGTTAATCTATTTCAATGTAAATTTATACTCACAA
>NJDD01007194.1:164229-176745 GCA_002245505.1 Calephelis nemesis
GGTGATTAGTACCTATGTATTAGAGGATACGATTGTGAAGCTTCTTATTATTTTTTGTATGTTCAAATGTACACCATTGTCATAGTTGCGTCAATATATTGAAGGTTTTCTTAAAATTCCAAAATAAATAATTGGGATAGATTGCAGGAACGTTTTTCTATCTGAAAAAAATCTAAATATAAATCTTATCTGTCTATAAAATAAATAAAAAGTCTTATCCGTTTATCTGTGAGTTAGCGCTTCACGGTAAACTGCTGGACCGAAAGTGAGCTCAGCTGTGAAATTAAAGATATGGTTTATAAAGTTGGCCAAGGATCAGTAGGTACATTTTTGGTTGAAGAAAATATTATATTGGCTTGGAACAGTTTTATAAAAAGAGGCCATTTGTGAGTCAAGCTCGCCCATGAAGGGATAGTTATCAAAGTCCATTGGTTTGGACGAGATAGGTATAGGTATTTTTTGTTTGAAAATGTTCATTAAGATCTAAAGTTTATTTCAAAAATTAGAGGGGACTCGGGACACACATGTTACCACGGTACATTGCAAACTATTTTGACGAAAACTTATTCCCGAAACCTAAATAGGTATGTCATATTTTTAAAAACCTGTACATCGTACATTCAAACGACTTATCTATTATGTACAATACATAATCTATTATGCACAATACATAACAGATAAGTCGCCGGTAGTATAGCTTTAATGAAAATAAAAATGTTGAATTTCAGTTCCATGTATGTCACTCTTATTTTTTTATTTTCATGATACGTAAAGACAAACAAAATTCCAAAATGCTACTGCTGCCCATTTTTAGTCGCCAGCACCTTTTTTTTTTCAAATATCTTCAATGTACTGAATTCATTCACAGTTTTGTTATAAGTATAGATATAGATATACTAGCGGGTGGCAAACGTTGTCCTGTCCTAACTTTAAATCTTGAATTTTTTTACACGAATTTTCCTAAGGTTTCTTGACAATAAATGACGAAAATTTGCTCCGTCCGAAACATCGAGAATCGACCGTTACACTCGCTAAAACTCTAAAACGATGCAAACCCCAAATCTAACTTACTACTTGAACTACTCTTCCTATTTTATTAAAAAACAGCGATTACTTGCTTTTACCCGTAGCTTTACTCGCCTATTGGAGGTATTTAAAGTATTTTAGTTTTAACTTAAAAGTGTAAGAAACAAACTTACATTCGCATTTATAGTCATAGTAATTGTATGTATTAATAAATGAACATTTACACTTTTAAAACGTTTTGTTTAATCAGGTTCACTTCTAAAGTTCACGAGTGACGCACCCTTGCACGCATCATTGCCCTCGCTATCGAACATAATATGACAATGCAACACTATATAATATGTCTATATGTAGGTCTAATAAGAATGTTTCTATATTCCATATTATTTGCTCTCAAAGTTTCTTCCGTCTATTAAACTATTTAGATTTTTTTTCAGAAACCCGATAAGTTATCAGGTTGAAAAGTTTTTTTTAATGATATTGGAAGGCAAACAAGCAGACGGATTTACTGATGTTGAGCAATTCCCGCCGCATAGAGACACCAAAAGTGGTAATGGTGTGTTGCCAATCTGAGGCCGGAATGTAAGGCCTCAAGCAAAAGTAAGTTTACCGGCTACCTTACCCTCCGAACCGGAACACGTCATGACGTTATGGCGGCAGGAATATGTAAGGCTTTGGTACCAATCCGGGCAAGTCGCTGCTAAACTCTATGTCATGGTATAAGTGACAGTGAGCTTATGCTCGCCTTTTACGAGCTGCCTGGCAAGGAAGGCAGATGGTCTATTCTACAAAGGAGCCTGGATCAACACGGGGAAAATGAATGTCTACGTTGATTCGTATTGACTTGAAAATAGAACATGAAGACTCAGATTTATAACATTAGAAATAAAGGAATGAACTGTCCCAACTGATCCGTGAGTGTTATGAAATATTCTTCTAAAAATAGAAAAAAAAGTGTTTTGAATATTGTTTTACTAAATACGTTTCTGAATTATTGTAGAGTGCTGTTTAAATAGGGTTTTGGCTACTTTTTCTTTTTATTTAAAATCCAATGACCCTATAACAAAAGAAACATCGGTGAAAGAATCACTCTGCTATTGTAAAATCTTCGTCAGATGTTTTTACTTCAAAATCACATTTTTGGACATAAGTACCATAAAAAGATCCATACTACTTAGATACCATACCTATTAGGCACTACCTGGAGCGTGCCTGGACTACGTATGCATTGCGCATGATTTTGATTGATACCTGTAATAAAAGTTGCATTTAACTTATGGGAGTGGTTTCATAACAAAAGTTGCTTTAATTGCATGGATTATTCATTAAATATCCCTGGACAAGTTTTACAAATTGAATCTAACCCCAAAGTAAGCAAATTATATGCATGTGTTATGGGTGTTAGTCAACGATACTAATACATAAAAGTACTTAAATTGATACCAGAATACATTTAATAACCATCCAGTTATTTTATTACATCCAATTTAATAATCATCCAGACCCGGAAATGCAGACACCTTAATGTTCATCACGTTCGTCGGGAATCGAACCCGAGTCTACTACCCTAGCCATTTGACCAACGAGGCGGTCATTGACTATATTATTTTTTCAGTAAGTTACTGTTTTAAAAATGGATTCACACATCTTTGAGTGAACATAAAACAGATGAAACCCGAGATATTTCACAATTAGTTCGTAAATATTTCTTGTTTAACTGCACTTTTTGCGCCAAGCATGTTAACTTTTTTTTTTTATATAAAAATGATTCCTTAATTCCCTTGTTTATCGCATTCCGCTTAAACGGCCATATGTTCACAAAAAAAAGATTTCCACTTCTTTTTTGTTGTGCTAGTTATTGTTAGTAATGAATGTGATGGAAGCCAGACAGGTTTATCAGGATCGTGAGATCTGGCACTGGATACTCTCTGCCTACCCCGTAAAAGATTTGCCGTGAAGATATGTATGTATGTATGTTAGTTATTGTCAAGGCAATTTTCGGTTCATATGAAAAAAAAATCAATATTCGTGTTTAGGAATGGACAACTTGCTATCTTTTAATGTTTATTTCCTAGTCTAGCAGTTGTCTGTGGCTGCGTATATGCATTTCTGTCAAGTTTGAAGGACGACTTGTTATAGAAATGTTAATATTGCAATTTTTATGTAGATACATACATATTTACGCCCATGTCCCAGAAATGTTTGGCAGAGGCACACATCTTGGAATCATGACCTACCTGCCTAAAAAATATCAGAATATATCAGTTATTGGCCAAGTGATTGCGTGACAAATGTACAAAAAACAGTCAGTCAAACTGACAACCTGCTTTTCCTTGAGTTGGTTAAAATAGGTAGGAACGTTGAGCTCTGCTGTGACTTGCAGACTGTAGTGCAAATCTGAATAGGTACGTCTTCAGTCTCACCATGTGTGTCGTGTAGTAGAGAAAGCGCCAGAGAAATTATTGTTAAGGCCTAGATTGTTCGCGAATGTAGCACTGGGTTGTTTGTATTTGGGAATCTAGATAGATATAAGACTTATTGATTATTTAGTATTAACAATTTTCCAATGATACATCATATATTTTTCAGATTTTTTAGATATCTTTTTGAAAGAAAGAAAGAAAATTATTTGTTTGAGGATTATGTGTGTAAATGAGATGTTACAAAAATATTTAAGTATATGTATATCAACATATTCTACCATATTTTGGTGTGCAAATATTTTAATAATAAAAATCTTATTTAATTACATATGCTTTAACTTTTAAGCCAATTATTCATATTTATAACTAGTTTAATTATTTATTACCAAAACATTTTAAAACTATAATTAAATTTAACCTCGTCTATTTGTCTATGAAGATATACAGTAATCTGTTTTTATTGTTGATATACTTAAAATTCAACTGATGTCATATTTCAAAATGATTAATACATTTCAATTGTAATTATTTGATACTGACAATTACGCACATAGACGTCATTTTGATTGGTGGTTGACTCCTGAATCAACTTCTTCGGTTACCATCACGCATTGCATTACTTTTTTCTGTCACCATCTACTAGTACCTACTATTGACAGTATTTTGATATTCACCGCATGTTACCAGATAAACAAAGTAGTTTGCCACGGTGTACGGTGCAGGGTGCTGAATTGCTACCGTGTTATTTTCTTAAGTATTTTGAACTGTGATTGAGGATGCAGGTATATTTTGTACTTAATCATGAAATACCACTTTATTAGAATCTATACTTTTTATCGTCGACATTTGGTGGAATTCTCTTGTACACTGTTGTAAATTGCAACCAAATACTGAACGTTAAAATAAATAGACGTATGTATCTTTAGTTATGAAAACCTTGATGCTGCTGTGAAAACCGGAACTGGTTGGCTATAATATAACATAAAGTTAAATAAAGTGGAAAAGTACAATAGTTTGCCTTAAAAAAGTATGTATACCACTTTATGATATGTAAGGGAAGCTTATCGTAGTATCTGCAGATTCTCTCGTTAGAACTTGTTTTTCGTTTTCATTAATAGGAGAACGTTGAAATGTCGTAGGAATATGTAGTACACAGTACAACTAATTATAAAATGTTTTACGGTATGTAGAAGTTCAGTGTTAATTAAAATTATTTTAATTTAAACAAACAGCTACCGCAAAACCTTTGTTTGAGTTGTTGCATTAAAAACCAATAATTGGCACTGGGTTTTTAAGAAACGTGGGGGTGAATAGGTGTACATTTCTATGTTAGGAAACATTAACAGCCTTCGCGCGCAGTATCTAGCGCACGCTCTAGTCTGACTGAAAGAACGAGTCGAGCAAAATAAATTACTAGCTAGCGCTTCGAGTGCCACATCGCTGCGCTATCCCAATAGATGTTATCTATTCAGTATTTACATATTATCATAAAAAAATATCAAAAAACTAAATCCAAAACCGTAAATATTAAAAATAAGCAGTAATTTTACATATTGTATACTGGATACAAAACTTGCAGCGAGGGTTTTTAATTTTTTTGTCCATTTGGCTGTTCACTTTTCAGGCAAAAGCTACTAACCGGTTTTGTACCAAATTTTGAATAGGTAGCTTGAAGTCCGGGTCAAACTTTAATATAACGTTATCTCCGGGAAAATCTTTCGTTCCCATCACTTACCACGTTTTCTTTTTTAAAATATTGGTAGGCAAACAAGCAGACGGAATTCCTGCTGGTAAGAAATTCACGCCGCCTAGAGACACCATTGGTAATGATGCGTTGCCAACCTGAGGCCGGGATGTTAGGCCTAGAGCAAAATTAAGTTTACCGGCTACCTTACCCTCCAATCCGAACACGTCAATGGCAAGCATTAACGTTATGGCGGCAGGAATAGGTAAGGTGGTTGTACCAATCCGGTCGAGTTCTTGCGAAACTCTACCACCAAAAAAAGTAAAGTACAGTAAGTAAAGTAAGTGACGTAAAGAAGTCATTTTAACGCGTGAATGAAGTCGCGGCAAAAGCTACTTTAAACATAAAAGACAAAAGTGTTGTATAGTACAGTTAACTTGATTTCAACAAGAAAGGGGTCAGTATGATCGAATATGAATTCTGTTCACAATGCGCCGGTAAAGTCAGGGTTGAATCATAATGAATTACTGTCGAGAGGTAGGTACCTATACTTTGACATTGAATATATTTGGCTATTTTCGTAGTGTTAGTTGTACTTCCTTCTTCATTAAGCGTTTTGTTACGATAATAACAAAATCTTCAGCTTTACAATATTGGTATAGATGAGGGGTGTCAAAAATTGAGAGATATCAGTCTTTTTTTTATGTGAATAAAATATAAATGAGTTGTAGTTTTTAGTTTTTTCAGTTGTTAAATAGAGTTGACCTTTTGGTGCCAGTTTATAATTGAGTTGTGGGACACTTGGTATATCCGCCTAGCGGCATGAAAAATAATAATATTATATATATATATACAACTTAGAAATATATATATGTCCACTTTACGACCTATTCTCGTACCATATTTCCTGATGTTATTACAGACGAATACGACCACAAATACCGTGATAGTTGATTTTATATAAGTATTTTCTTATATTGTATCTATACGAAAGATACGTTTTTTTATAAGTCTGAGCTATATTCAACTGGCAAAAAATTAAAAAGGTATTTTAGGCTTCACTACATATTATTATAAAACAAAGTTGCTTCCTTTGTCCCTTTGCATGCTTAAATCTTTAATACCACGCAACGGGTTTTGATGCGATTAATAAATAAAGTGATTGAAGAGGATGGTTTATATGTATATTTTATACCCGTGCGAAGCCGGGGCCTGCCGTTTGTTTAGTCATAAAACTTTGTATGAAATTAAATAAAAATATATTAAAAAAATACAAAGAAATACGCCGCGGTAATATATTTTTGTCATTGTATTTCTTTACGACTTAGTTACTACAAAAACGTGACAAAATTGAGACCGTACATATACTATGAGATCGTAAAAAAGAAACATTGAATGCACTTAATATATAAAAAAAAATTAGATTTTCAAACCCAAAAATTTTTTTTTTATTCCTGTGTCATGGGAACTTGCTGTGCTAGTTATGGACGAATTAACTCTTTGGTTTAGACAGGTCTATAACTGAAATTGTAAGTTTTGTTTTATTGTTACTGATCAATTACATACATATCTTCACGCCAAGTCCTTTACGCGGTATGCAGCGAATATCGAGTGCCAAATGTCACGCTTCAGTAGATAGGTACGAATACCTATCTAGCTTCCTCCTCGGTCATAACTTTCATACAAGCACGACTGTTTCGGCCCAATGGGTTAATTAAAAAAGTATCTACACGCCCATATCCCCGAAGAGGTAGGCAGAGTCACAAAAGTTGTCCTAGGTCAATTAATGTTGAAATATCGTTCATTGAAATTTATGTGCCATGCGGGTGAAGTCGCGGGCGTGGACATGTTTAATGTTATTAAAGTAATTTCTAGATTTATTGCCATCGTAAAATGTTTGATAATATTATGATTTTAAATCAGGCTCTCGTGTTTACGTAAGTAAATGTATTGTTTTTGTTTTTTAAATATTTAAAAAAACGTTAAGTTTTTTCAAAACTAAGCCATTTCAAACAAACAGACAACCACTTTTTTAACAGTAGGTAGGTTTAGATACGCATGTTGGAAAGTTCGGTAGAAGTCAGATAGTATTGCTTTTTTTTAAATAAATGCTTAGGCTTATAACTGCGAAAATACTTTTCAGAGTCACAATTAATAACACTATGAAAAGTCATAGAAAATGGAACCTCCTTGGGTTTTACGACGGTATTTTTAACCCTCTATGGAAAACGAGGTGTGGTTAAAGCTTGTCGTGCCTGTCTTTGTGTGAGGGTGTCTATCTTTGGGGATGTGTGATGGTTGGATGTTTATGTCTGTGGCATTATAACTTTCGAACGGATATTTACATTTTGATGCAAGTTTTTTTGTTTTGAAGCTATCGTAATCGAGATAATTCTTGACTTATATTACAAGTTGGTTTCGTCGGGGGTTTATAACATTTTTTAACTTTAAGATTATTACGGATTCTTTGCAAAGGAACACGCAAGCGTTAGTCTTAGTATATACAATGCCAGCAACTAATCTGTTCAATAGTCAAAACTGGAACTAAACCGCTAACTTCAATAAAATAGAAATATGCGGAATGATATTTTCTGATGTGTAAGCACTGAAAATCAAACTCTCACAACGAATTTTTTGGGTGCCCTGATTTTGCTTCTGTCCACCTTTTAGGGGATATGTGCGTCAAGATACAACTTTTTCATTATTTTGTTATCACTATCGCTATTTCTTATCTCAAATTCACTATCGACGCTGTTTAATGGGTAGAGTCCGACCGAAACTGATTTTCTGCCCGAAACCGAAACTGAAACCGAAAGTTGTGCCTTCAGTTTCGGCCGAAAACGAAACCGAAACCGAAACTCACGTGACCTTATACAAAATAATGTCAAATACCCAAATTTTGGTGCATTTTTAAAATTTTTGTACATTTGTTTAGGTGTATTAAATAAAAAATTGTATTTTTACCTTAACAGTGAGATCCGAGAAAGAGTGGGATTGAAAGAAAGTGTTGGTGTTAAAATGCGAAAGGGCATGCTCCGCTGGTTCGGGCGTGTGGAAAGAATGACAGATGAAAGATTGACAAAGCAGATATACAATGCGAATGTGGATGGATGTAGGTACCCGGGAAGACCAAGGCTGACATTTCACGATCAGATCAATCGGATATTATCCGAGGGTGGTGTCAAGAGTCTCCGAAACCGACGTGTTTGTATGAAAAGGGTAATGAATGTGAAGGAAGCAAGACAGGTTTGTCAGGATCGTGAGGTCTGGCACTCGATACTCTCTGCCTACCCCGTAAGGGACTTGGCGTGAAGATATGTATGTATGTATGTATTTTTACCTTTTCACAATAATGTGATTGAAAGATATACTGCTGTCTTATTTTTTCAAAATTAAGTTCTCATTCAAAACATAACCACCAATGAATGTTTGTGTCGGGCGTTAACGCACTGACTAAGTTGTGTTGCTACGGAGCTAACCAACCGAAGCCGAACGCCGCACGATGATTTCCGAACAGGGCCGCCATCAGTTTCGGTTTCGGCAAAAGTTTCGGTCAATTTTTGTCGAAAACGAAACTGCCACCGAAACTTGAATTTTTCACCGAAACTGACCGAAACCGGAACCGAAACCGAAAGTTCGGTCGGACACTATTAATGGGCAGATAAGTTGGTGGCACAATACCGTAAATGCTAGTAATGCGTGCGTCACTATGCGTAATGTAAGGCCGGGTGTGCAAGTCTGACGTCTACCTTATCTTATAAAGTCGAGGGCGACTGCGCTTACATACTCTCAATTAAGGCTCGAACCACACAGAAAAATGTAAGGTGAACTAACAACGCTCTTTGATTGTTCTTTCAAAATAATGTCTTTCTTCTTCTTCTTTCCTTTCAATGTGTCTGGCAAGGTGTAAAAACTATTACCTGTCTGGCCACTCAGGTAAATTCTTCTGATAGTCCTTCAAGTAACACATATAATTTTCAGCTTTTTAACTATGACGAAAGTATAATTATAATTTATTAATCTTTAGGGGTGTCTGGAAGAGTGTTGCAACCGGACCAAGTTACCAGAGTAACGGATAACGTCACTTCTAATATTATTTCCACCGAATTTCATAGTCCCTGATTGTTCTTTTCCATGTTGGGGATTTGCATAGAAATACTTTCACGTTGTATAAAATAAGGAAGGTCTGGGCGTCGCAGGCTCTTGGTTCATGACCCGCATTACAAAAAAAAAAAGAATTAGTTATCAAACCGCGATTTGGTAATGAAATTGGAAGCTACATTGATAAAAGTCTTCTACTGTTGTCTTTATTCGTCCATAAATAAAACATAAGTATTTCTTTTGCCACTATTTCTTATACCTATTGCGACTTTGGTTACGAGTTTCCATTACTCCAAACAAGAAATGGAAAAGGGTTAATTTTATCGGAACCGAAGTCCGAAGCGAAGTTTTAAATTCGATTTATCGGACTCGTAACCTAAGTCGCAGTAGGGATTAAAGAAATAGTGGTAAAAGAAATGCCCATTTTTTTTGTTAAGGGCAAATATAGACAACATTACACTACTTTTATAATTGTAGGTTCCAATTTCAATACCAAATCGCGATTTGATAACTTATTCTTTTATTTTAAAACTTCGCTTCCGACTTCGGTTCCGATAAAATCACCTCCGCTACATTTCGAGTTTCGAGTAATGGAAATTACATGATATCCTTCACAAAACATATCTTTTGAAGTAGGTATGTTCTTGACCGCGATTTAAGAGTGGATAAAAAATATGTCGCAATTTTTAAATACCTACTTGACGTTTGTTTACTTATTTGTATGAACATCCACGGCTTTGTTAAAGTTAAAATAATATAGTACAGTACTACTATAAATTATGCGCTTCATCTTTACACTTTTTACTCTTTTTACACTTTGTACTTTTATTTTTAAATTGGCTGACCTAATCTAAATTTAAGCGAAATGAATAATTATATGTGTAATAACAACTCTATATAGATAGATAATAGATATCTTTAAAATACATTCGGATTTCCGAAGCTTGAAGAAATAGCCGAAGCGCATAATTTAAGTAGTACTACTTAAATTCCGTCTGAATTTTTATTTTATATATTTTTATGTTTAAACATATCTTTAAATATCCTATGGCCCAAATTTACATTGTCCTAATGTTTTTGACCGACGCCATATTGGATTCGAGCGATATAGGTATCTGTAGGGTTACTCTTGATTATCGATTTCATGCAAATTGGAAATTTGAATCGGATATCTCATTTTAGGTACTCTTGAACACAGTAATAGCGGATAATTAGCATTTAGTTACAACAACATTCAACGAACTCGATAAAATCATTTATTGGTTAGTATTAATCAAACTTAAGGGGCCATATACGCTAAAATACGTGAGCAGTTTAATTTTTTTTTCATACAAAGCGATCATGGATCTTGGTGACAAAAATACACAAGATTAACATGAATATGCTTTATAAGACTAGTGTTTCCAAAACACGATTCATTTCACTTTGCTCGATAGAAAAAAATCAAAAAGTTAACCCTTTTTTGAAAGCAAAACCCAACTGTCTACTTCAATTGTGAAAATATCGACACCAGATTTAACATAAACATAGATAAGTACTATACCTAAAAGATATGTGTTTCAGTTTTTATACATTTTTTCAAATTACTTTTAGAGTGTTGAAAATAGTGATTTGTCGCTTAAGACGTTTACTTTAGAGCGCAATATTTCATAGTAATCATGGAACGAGGGAGTGCGGTGATTGGCTCTTCTGGCTGACTGAGTATGAGGCCTTAAATAAATCGCTAGTGTTGTGTTCGAGAGAACCTAAAGAGACAGATCCGATTCCAATTTCCAATATTGCATTAATCGAGATTCAAAAGTAACCCTACTGTGATCAGATATTTTTGTTACTAAAAAAACTCAAGTACCTACACTGTTTGTGAAGTCGTTTAATTAAACAAGGTATTTAAACACCTACTAGCAATTCAGTCAAATGTTTTTATGACAAGTAACGAGGCTAGAGCTACTGCATTCACGAGCTTCAAGATAATTAAGCCAGTAAACTAGAATCCTAGATGACTTCAGCTTTATTAGGTACGATTAAGGTGATCTAACGGAAAGATGTTTGAAAGATTGAACCCGTTTCTGCATTTAATGCTGTTTTATTTATGATCATTGCTCGTCGCTATTTAAATTACAATTTAAGATGACGGCGACGATTGAACACTTTATAACATACATACATATATTTACGCCAAGTGCCTTACTAAGTAGGCAGAGAGTATCGAGTGCCTGACCTCATGATCCTGACGAACCTGTCTGGCTACCTTCACATTCATTACCCTTTTCATACAAACACGCCAGTTTTGGAGACTCTTGACACCACCCTCGGATAATATTCGAGTGATCTGATCGTGGAATGTCAACCTTAGTCTCCCTGGCTACCTACATCCATCTACATTCCCATTGTACCTATATCTGCTTTGTCAATCTTTCATTTGTCTTTCCACATGACCGAACCTGCAGAGCATGCCGTTTCGCATTTTAACACCAACACTTTCTTTCAATCCCACTTTTTTCGGATCTCACTGATACGAATACGGTCAGCGAGCGTTACACCATAGATTATTCGAGCTACTGCTAGGTAGGCAATTAACCTATATTGTTTGAAGAAGTCGGATATAAAATCGAATTAAGTGACTATGCCAAGCATGTAGTTAAACGCAAATAGGTACTATTTGTAATCTGAAACATTTAGGTACATTTTAAAACTTCATCACTCGCAGCCGGCGTGCACGTTCTGACATCACTGTGGGCTCTCTGTCATTGGCCTCAGGTACGTCATTAGCGTTTTTTGGTAGGTAGGTTACTTATCGCAAAAAACTTGTAAATCATTTGGATTTTTTGCGTACTTGTCCATCTTTCTTTTTGTTGTATATTTATTAGTCATGCATATAAAAACGCGAAGAACTTAGTACAGCTATGTCTAAGATATTCCAAAAAATGTTTTTGATGTGTTTGTAGAATGTTTCTGAAATTATTTATTAGTTTTTATGAAATCTCGTCTGTTTGGTTACGGTGATTACATAACCGTGGGTTGGTGGTCTGTCTGTTTATTCAAATCAAACTTTTAAAGCGTTTGAAACTATGGACCAGTTTAATATAAATCTTATATCTATCTATCTATATAAATCAACTGATGTTTTTTTTTATGATATTGGAAGGCAAACAAGGAGACGAATTTCCTTATGGTAAGAAATTTCCGCCGCCTAGAGACACCAAAGGTAGTAATGGTGCGTTGCCAACCTGAGGCCGGGATGTTAGGCCTTGAGCAAAAGTAGGTTTACCGGCTACCTCCGGA
>NJDD01007194.1:177040-193482 GCA_002245505.1 Calephelis nemesis
CTTCAAAGGAGCCCGGACCAACACGGGGAATGTGATGAAAAGGTGAATGATGTTCGTTAGTCATGCTAAAACTCGAGAACGGCTGAACCGATTTGGCCAATTTTTTTTTTTCAATTATTTCCTCAAGTTCAGGGAGGGTTGAAAAGACAAGAAAACGGTAAAAACTGCGAGAAAGCTAGGAACATTTTCATTTTTCCCATAGAAACTGAACGGATGGAAAAATGTTCCCCGGGACGGCTAGTATTGAATAAAATGATTCATTTGCTGTAAACGAAATACTGCAAACTCACTATACTTACGATATGTCCGAGTTTGTTATCTTCGCATTATTTATTGTACTTATAAGGTGAATATAGGTTAAGGCTTCTCGACATTACTCGATATCGCTATAATATCTTTTATTGTCTATGATTTTATTTAGCACTGTGATTATGTTGTTCGTGTGTATAATTGTCGCAAGTAATTCTTTTGTTAACTATCTCTAGCTAGAGGGATGCCAACTTTTTTTGACCAAAAAAACGTATTTATACGTTTTATAAACTGGTTTGGATAAGGAAAAAATAAAGTATTGCGAAGAAAAAAAAATGTTTTTCAAATATTATGTTGTTACGTATTTTTGCGTGCTTTTCGCATATGCTAAGAATTTTCTGTCACAATTTATTGTTGCAAAGCTCGATTGACAATCAACATAATTTAAATAAATAAACAATTTACTTTTAATTAAATGCTTTGGTGCTCTATTTCTCCCTTTCCGGCGCTTTTGATTCATTACTGAAAAAAATTTCAGTGTAAGATGAAGTGGTAAATAAGAAATATTTTTTTTATATTTGTTAAGCTAGCAGATGCATTTTTAAGTATAAATTGTTTTTTTTTTAACTGTACATTTCATAATGTGTATTATGTTTTATGCATCATAATAAAGGTTGAAAATAAAGTATTTTTGTATACTTTTTTTATGTAAAAGTATAAAGTATAATTACCAAAAATAAAGTAGAATACGTTATTATAAAGTATGGTTGGCAACCCTACCTCTAGCCCAGTTATTATAATATAATATATACCTATAGTACTACTATTTGAATTATTATGCACTTCGGCTTTACACTTTTTACACTTTATACTTTTATTTTGAAATTAGCTGACCTAATCTAAATTTAAGCGAAATGATTAATTAGGTGTAATATTACAGCTCTATATATCAATATCTTTAAATTACACTCGGATTTCCGAGGCTTGACGAATATAGCCGAAGCGCATAATTTAAGTAGTACTACTTACTGTATTATTGTTAAATTCCGTCTGAATTTTTATTTTGTATATTTTTATGATAGTTTTATGTTTAAACATATCTTTAAATATCCCGTGACCCAAATTTACATTGTCCTAATGTTTTTGACTGACCTGTACAGAAGTACTATTGTACTTCTGTACAGGTTTGTAAGTATAAAGAATAGTTTTGACTATTACCAGATTTTATAAATTCCTATGCTAGACCACCTTGATGATATATAATTTATAAGACAAACAGGGTTTTAATGTATAGGTACATTAAATACTTTGACACACAGAAAATTATCCTCAAATAAGGAGATCTTGTTTGGACAATCTTGCTTATTAAAGTTAATTCTAAAAAAGTATCGTTACGTCAATATCCCCGAAGAGGTATAATCTGGACATGCCACTACTAAACGAAGACACTAACTCCCATTATGTGTTACGTGGTGACTACTAAACAATACTTAAAAGATTAGAATATTATAATTAAAAGGAGTGATGAATCCTGATCTTTACGTACTTTACTTAGGTACCTAAGTTTTCTAACATGATAAGCACAGTTTATACCTATTGTCCGCATTCACATATGCAAACATAGGTATAAACTTTAAATTATTAATACTATTGGTTGAGATTAAAATCTTATAACTAATCTATTAAACATAAAATCATATCCCCGAAGAGACAGGCAGAGGCACAACCTGGGCCTAGCCGAAGACTCTAAGTCCTACAATGTGAAAGGTGGCATGCCTATCGCCAATCGGGCACATTTCTTTTTTATTAGAAAATTGGTATACCAAATTTTCTTTTTGTTGTCTGACCCGGGAATCGAACCCGGGGGCGGGACCTCATACCATCAAGTTCAACACGTGTACCGCCACACGCCACGTGTACGACCACAGAAGCGATCTATCAAACAAACATTTTAAATAAAGCTCAAAATGTGTGAAAGTACTACTTCAATGTAAATGCACATTATACGTATAGCCATGACACGTATGAGATAACATTGCAGCGAGTTTTGTGTCTAGTTGCAAGTATGTGCAATGTGATTCTGGAATAAACAAATATGCTGTATGATAAAATGACTGTGTTTGTACGTGAAGATTACAGTTGATGGTGTGGAATAGGCTGTATTTGTGGCTGGCAGCTTGTAGACTCGAACATAGGTTCAATGGGGCGTTACTAAAGAGATACATGCTGGTAGAGGACTGCCATTATGATAATATCATGTTTTCGATTGGAAGGTAGGACTGACACTAGGTCGCAGTTGTCTCTTACAAACGGAGAGACGTGTTTGTTTGATGTCTTATCAGTTATTCTTTAAATAAAAAAAAAGGATTGAACCCAAAAAAAAATTATAGAAATATTGTATTATTGTTACAGTATAACTTTCCGCGTACCTAAAACCCTTTAGACTAACGTTTATTGCATTTATACTGGTTAAAATATAGAGACTCAAAATCTAATCCATATTTCACAAAAATCGGTCAAGAATGGGTAGATATTTGCAATTTTAGTAAACTTAAAAAAAAGTATTTTCACGCCCATATCCCCGAAGGGGTAGGCAGAGGCACAACCAGGGCACCCACGACTAGACGAAGATACTAAGTCCCATAATGTGATAGGTGGCAAGCCTATCGCCAACCGGGCACGTTTCCAATCCCGACCAACATTTTTTTTATATTAGAAAACTGGAAAAATCCAATATTCTTTTTGTTGGCCGACCGGGGATTCGAACCCGAGACCTCATGCAGTCAAGTCCAACACCCGGACCGCTCGACCACAGCGATAATTAGTAAACTTAATTTTAATAATTAGTAGTTGTATCAGTAGTTTCACACTTTTCATCGTCACATGGATAATACGAGTATCTACCAAGAGTTACCAAAGTGGTGGTCTTCAGTGGAAATCGTCTGCACGTTTCATTTTACTTCCGAAACGAGTGTGTACGTGATCTTAATCTTAATATTAGGATGGCTTTAGTTTTAGTATAAGTATTACTATTTGTTCAAAACTTAAATTTATGCGCAGTTTATTCTACATGACATTGAACTATTTGAATGTCATTTTCGGCGTGCGAATCGAAGGAAGCGGATCAACATTTTGGATTTATCACTACATAGTATATAACAAAGTCGCTTCCTCTTTCCCTGTGTCTTTTTGTATGCTTAAATCTTTCAAACTGCGCAACAGATTTTGATGCCGTTTTTTAAATAGATAAAGTGATTGAAGAGGTTTATACGTATATTTCATGACCGTGCGAAGCCGGGGCGGGCCGCTAGTAAGTAATACTTGTAGTGTTGTATCGTAGATGACATAAGTATTTCCAAGATCGAGTTTATCCCTAGCGTGCACTACTTACAAAGAGAGATTTCCAGAAGTCTCGAAATCGCGCCAATTTTATGAGTGCCGGGTGGCTAGAACCATGTTTCGGCATGTCCTTCCAACAGAGGAACTGTTCAGTAATTGTAGCTCAGTGTTTCAGTTCAGGTTTCGGTTCAGGCGTTGGACTTGACTGCATGAGGTCCCGGGTTCGAATCCCGGGTCGGGCAACAAAAAAATAATTGGGTTTTCCAATTTTCTAATTAAAAAATGTTGCTCGGGATTGGAAATGTGCCCGGTTGGCGATAGGCTTGGCAACCTATGACATTGTGGGACTTAGTGTCTTCAGCTAGTCGTGGGTGCCATTGTTGTACCTCTGCCTACCTATTCAGGGATATGGGCGTGAAGATACTTTTTTTTTAATATACGTCGACCTACAATGCTACAGTGTTAATGTTAACGGGGCTTCGCCAACCCCGAGTAACTCAAAGGCTGTTGGTTACCCTAACCTTCAAACCAAAACTTAAAAAATTCCAACAGTAGGTAGTGATGCGATGAATGTTGCATTCGCAAATTTTATATTCGTATTAGCATTCGGAAAATTTCTGCAAATGTTTATAAAGTTAATGTTGTTGAGTATGTAGAGTTAGAAATTTAGCTCTGTATGGCAATGAATAACTTTTTGACTGTTCGAGATATATTGACTGATCTTGGCAACAATTTATCATGTATATAATATATGTAATCTTTCTAATTGGATTTAATTTACTGTAGGCAATGAAATGTAGTTTGACTGATTGGACTCGTTGTATGATCGGGCACAGTTATTAACCATATTATCGACCAGCACGCTATGGTGTCATCACATAATAATTAATTAACGAATTTCTCAATTGTTTGTCGCAGCAAGGATTCATTATAGTTCATATTGCGTCGCTTCCTACACTTTGTATGCAGATCTCATACAGATATCATACCCAGCGGCGAATCACATTATACCTTCTAGTGATTACTTGCGTGTACTCTTCCATGTGCTTCCTTTTAGCTGCACAGCTTTTTCGACTTATTATTTACATATCTTCGAGGAGGTCTGCCTACCTCCTCGAAGATATGTAAATAAGGCCCCAATGTCCCGAAAAAGTCCCACAATGTGATAGGTGGCAAACCTGTCGCCCACCGGGCACATATCCAATCCGAAGCAACATTTTATTTTGTTAAAAAAATGAAAAAATAACATTTTCTTTTTGTTACCACACCCGGGAATCGAACCACGGCAAGCATATCGCCGACCGGGCACAAATCAAATCCCAAGCAACATTTATTTTTTATTAGAAAATTGGTAAACCATATTTTCTTTTTGTTGCCAGACCCGGGAATCGAACCCGGGACCTCATGAAGTTAAGTCCAACACCTGAGCGCTAGACCACAAAGCTTTATTATTTCTTATTGTTCGTTATGCTACGTCGATTGATCTCGTTGGTAGGATTTAAGTTTCTCATCAATATTTTTAAAATGTCGGTGCTAGTTCCAGGCTTTTTAGAAAACTATATGACAACTGCCTAACTTCTGGACTAGATACTAGAGGCTAATAAAAAACTGGTTAGTCACTATCGCCGTGACCTTGACCGGATAGCTGAGTGAAAATAACCATAAGAATATATTTATTTCACATTGACTTTACAAAAGTTTTTGTGACGCGTCTATTTATTACTATAAATCTAATAAGGGCCACCAGATCGCGTCGCGGCCACATACTCTGATTATCTGGGTAGGCCATTTCTAATGTTTGGTGATGGTTTATTAAGTAATGCTTGCAGTAGTCGCGTCCTGGTAATAGATAAATTTATTTACCCTAGAGGCTTAACAAACCAGCTTCTGGTTGACAATGTGCCATACAAAGAGGATGATCTTTGTCTATTTCTTACTACTAGTGGTCGCCCGTTGGCCGAAATTCGACCATAATAAGTTTTAAAACCTTATTGATAAGAACGTCATCTTCATTTCTCAAGACCAACTAACTACTTTGTTTCCAAACGATTTAGTGCGCCATCTGTGATCTTTTATCGTTAACGTTATCATCAATATATTTGTTTGTGTGTGTCAAATGCATGGTAGTATGGGTAATGTTTTATTTATTGATTTAATGTACTTTATAAGCATTATTATTGAAAAGTATTAGCGTTCTGCACTTCTCCTACACATAAACTATAAGTGTGCCAAATTTTATGCTCCTGCGTCCGCGCAATTTTAGCAAGAAGTAAGTTGTAATTTTATAACTCAAGAACGGGCTCACCTATCCATACCAAATGTTTAGACTTTGTTCGGACTATTTAATAGATGGTTTATGTGAAGTTTGCATAAAATCGGTCGAGCAGTTCTTCATTTATCACGTTTTTTGTAACAAATGAATTCAATAAATGGCGGATCATTTTGTTAGTGGGTATTTTTTAGTCAAATTGAAACTTTTGTCAAAAGGGGTTTGACAAAAGTTATATTATATATAAAAGTTATATAAAAGTTATATTGGATTTTTTTAGTTGTTTTTCTCTTTTTTTGTTTTATTGTATTATGTGATTCATGCGGACATATATTATGTTGCCTGTTCCAGAGTCGGCACTTTAAAGAATTATTACTGTACTCGGTGGTCGGTACCGCCAGCCGTTTTTTTATTCATGCTCAAATTAGGAAAAACAGAAAATGCTGTAGGTAATATCCAAATGTTTTGGATCAAGTTTTAAAATTAAAATAAAAATTTTTTTTTGTTTGAATAAATGAATTTTATGCTCCAATTTTTTTTAAATATTTCAGTTTGTAAGTACCGGGCCGCTAGTGCTTTATATATTTATGGCTATTTAGTATTAATACATTATTTGTTAAGATTTCAATAATTGCAAAGGTTCGTAAAATCTACATTACAATGTATAAATGGCGGTTGAGTCATTGTTTTAATGTAGGTATTATTCGTTCCATGAATGTTGTTGTAGCTGTGCTCGGTACATTACACTTAATGTTAATGTAGGATTCAGCGAAGTTGGCTCACGTGACGATAGCGTGATTGGTTCCAAACACAAAACAAAAAGTAGAGACAAAATAACAAACAACAAGCAAGCAGGCGAACAAGCAGACCGATTTCCTGATGGTAAGATATTCACGCCGCCTCGAGACACCAAACGTGCTGCGTAGCTAACCAAAGGCCAGGATGTTAGGCCTCGAACAAAAGTAAGTTTACCGGCTACCTAATCCTCCAAACCGGAACATATCATGCCGTTATGGTAGCAGGAATAGGTAAGGCGGTGGTACCAATCCGGTTTGGTTGTCTATTCTGCAAAGAAATCCGGACAAACACGGGGTTTTGGCGTGTTGGTTTTTTTTGGGGGTAAATATAATTTGAGGGTACATTTCAAAACGAATTGTGGGTGTGAATTCAAAACCGTAGTCAGTTAGTAACATGATAGTGAGCACTGTGGTACGAATCTAGTCGAGTCGCACGATACGATAATAGTATTTAGATTTTATATGATGTTTGTATAAAAGTGATCTGATAATGTATACCTAACAATACCTAACTAATTGTCAGCATCATTGTATTTGAAGCGCATGTGTTAATCGCATCAGTTTCAATGCTTATAATATTGACTCCTAAGAATTCGACTCATAGAATGGAAGACTACTCTGTTCCGGTTTATAAAAATAATTATTTTCAATTCCATCATCAATACAGCTTCATTCGGGGTTGTTGTTATTATCAGCTTTAATGAGTTCGGGTGAGTCGAGTAAAAACCATCCCAAGGATCTCTTCGTCCTAGATAGATCTATTGTGATCATGCTCTAATTTAAGCCTACATAAGTTTCTCATGTCCGACGGGCTCCAGGAATTGTACAATGCACTTGGGATTTATCAGCTTAGTATCCTAAGGATTTGTTATGTGCCCACCCAGAAGTCTATTTCTTGATTAGTTAAGCTAGGTAATCACAGAATATAAGTATTGCCGAGTCTTATGCTGTTATTGCTAGTTAGAGGAACCTGACTCCTCGTCCTGGGTAGATGTTTGGTTAACCTGCTGTGACTTTGGAGTAAAATTCTGAGCTTTTTTCTTTGAATCTTCATTGCAGTCGATATTAATTTGGTTTTTGCGTGCTGTTGGCCACAGTTTTCAGACAGTTTGCCGGATCGAAATCTCGAGCATGCTTCTAGAATCTCACATACTGGTTCATACTGTGAAGAGTGCACCTGAGCCCC
The DNA here is from genome assembly GCA_002245505.1 of Calephelis nemesis. Lineage (NCBI taxonomy): Eukaryota > Metazoa > Arthropoda > Insecta > Lepidoptera > Riodinidae > Calephelis > Calephelis nemesis. The sequence goes on from NJDD01007194.1 coordinate 184,881, forward strand.
TTCTAGCCAGCTCGTCTGCAGACTTTTGGTCGTCCGTGATTAATATCTCTACATAATATTATAAAATATTTAAACAGATTTGTCTGTATATTATATTATGTATTCAGAAATTAGCTGTCCCGGCGAATTTCGTTTCTTTTGTATAGAAAAACTTAAAATGTTGATGTTCCTAGTTTCATCGCAGCGTTTCCTTATTTCCTATCTCTTAAACTTTCCCTGGACTTCCACAAACAATTGAAAACCTAAATTAACCAAATTCGGTCCAGCTGTTCTCGAGTTTTAGCGAGACCAACGAATAGCAATTATTTTTTATGCGACAAATAGGCTTAAAGCCACAGAAAACAAAAGAATTGTTTTTGAAACTACAACACAGCTGAAGTCATTTAGCTTTTTTTGTATTATTCAGCCTATGTTACTTTTCAAAATGTTTCTTTTGGTTCCTTTTTTTATAATTTATGAAAGCAAACAGACTGATGGATTGACAGATTGTAAAAATGCACTTTAAATAAAGATGAATGTGTTAACGATGCGTTTCTAATCTGATGCTGATATCTAGCCTCTTGCTAAGTAACGGCTAGCCGACCTTTCAAACTAGATCACGACAATGGCGAAATGAAATGAAATGTATCTATTTTCGGAATATGTATGTTAAAAAGTTGCTACAAAGATATTTAAGCATACCAACATAAACTACCACACTGTTGTGTTCAAATATTTAATTTAATTTCAAGAAATTAAATATTTATATCCATTTTAACATTACATCACAGCACTTATTTATATTTTATATAAATATTTTATTTATAGGTTTAATAACCTTCGTAATTCATTACAAATAATTTTAAAGGTAGAATAATTTTGATCCTATCTATTGTTCCTTACCATCGATTCCAACCCTAGCCAGTCAGGAAAGCAGCGGCAAAATGAAGTCTCCGGCAACCAGGCCTATTACCTTTAAGCCTTTACTACGACTGTTTCTAAATCCAGTCAGGAAAAGATATGGCGAATCAACCTCCTCGGCAACCATGAGCTCTAAAGTGATGGTAACAGTAGTAGTCGAAATAGTGCAGAGCTGCATCTTATCTAGCATTAAGTCACAATGTCGTCTTAGTGACTGATTAAAATATAACAGATGTAGATACATTAATACATTAGGGTGGAGTGTAAATTAAGTTGATATTATATTCTGTGTCGTAATGTAACAGACTACAATACCAGGTTGAACCTTAGAGTAGGCACTTGAGTTTATGCTTATTAATATGGTACGGATGGTACGGGTGTAGCACCAAGACTAACTGACAGTAGGTACTGCTAGCCAGGTACGCCAGCAATCTAACTTACACGATGATTTCGCGATGAGGTTGTCACATCGCTACTTCAATGGCGTAAAGGAAAGAGCGGTTGCGCGTGCAGAGTCGCGAGAAAAATAACTATTTGTATAAATCAATATTGATTCGTCAGTTACCGTGTCTACGTAGCCTTTGCTACTAAAGTCTTGTAAAGAATTCCTCTGCGACTTCACATACTAAGTAGGTACCCTCTGCTTGTAGCTAAAATGACAACAAAACCAGCATTTTAGTAGTGTTAATTTTAAAAATCTTGCGCAATATTTTACAAGTCCGACCGGTGTGAATTTATTGATATTGTGTTAAAATGTGTTCGTAATATTTTAAGGGTTTTGGTATTTTATACATATAAACTAGCCGACCCGGCAAACGTTACTCAGCCGTCAGCGCGGAACTTAATTATTTTTAAGTGGGCTAAAAGCTGACAAATGCCGCTCTTTTACCTTTACTAAATTCATTATTTCAGCCAAAACTAGACTTCGACTATTATTAAACAAAAGCCACATGACAAAGTACCGAAATGAACAACCAAGTAGCGCGTGGCGCCTATTAGGATTGTTTTGTTGATGTGTTCATTTTACACAGGCGATGGGAACCAACATGGGGATAATCTAATGCATATGCATAATATAACTTGCAGTGCAAGTAGGTCCGGCCCCAAAAGCCACCCGGATCAGTGGGGTAAAGATAATTTATATTTAAATTTTAATTGTTCCAGATACATAGGTGACAAAGGCCAAAATGACGGTAGAGAAGAGCAAAGGTATGGAAAAAGAAAAGGAAGTGAAGCCTGCGACGCGGAAGGTCGCGCCGGATGGTGGCTGGGCGTGGATGGTCTGTCTAGGAGTTAGTTTGGTCAATGTGAGTTTTTTTTTATCTTATTCCTCGTTACAACAGTAGCGGTCATTTTTTTAAAATCCTACTAACATTATTGCGCATTGTGTTAGTTTGACATTATGTACCTAATAGGTATTTTGTATTGTCTTTCTTATATATATAAAAATTAATCGCTATAATATAGTAGCGTCTAAACAGATGATCCAATTGGCTTATTCTTTGTCAGGAGAAAGTTCTTATGAATGAAAAAAAAAAACTGAATTTAGCACAAAGTTAGAAAGAATTTTTTTATGACAAGCAGACGGATTTACTGATGGTAAGAAATTCCCGCCGCCTAGAGACACCAAAGGTGGTAATGGTGAGTTGCCAACCAGAGGCCGGGATGTTAGACCTCGAGCAAAAGTAAGTTTACCGGCTACCTTACCCTCCGAACCAGAACACGTCATGACGTTATGGCGGCAGGAATAGGTAAGGCGGTGGTACCAATCCGGGTGAGTCGCTGCAAAACTCTACCACCTAGTCAGATGTCACGGTGTTAGTGACTGCATGCCTTCGCTCGCCTTTTACGAGCTGCCTGGCACAGGAAGGCAGATGGTCTATTCTACAAAGGAGCCCGGACCAACACGGAGAACAAAGGAGCCCGGACCAACACGGGGGAAAAAAAGTCGTAGAAAATTTAATGAAAATATTAGTTTTCCTTGTTTGTCACTAGCTAGCTATTTCCGCGAACTTCGTTCCGCCCGTTCAGTTTGAAAAAAAAAATTTGTTTTCCCCAGTTTCATCAGAATCTAACATAAAAAAGTATCCTTCTCCCGTTTCTAAGCTACTTCCCCACCAATTTTCAGCCTAATCGGTTCAGCCGTTCTTCATTTATTAATAGTGTAACTTAACACCACTTTCTTTTATATATTTTATACCTAGATTTGATTAGCATTCAAGTTTATATTAAGTCTATTATATCATCTCTCAAGTCTGTTATAAATCAAGACAACCTCTGTTGGTTCAGCAAGTACTGTAGTCTTCTTCTAACGGTCTTACGATATATACTGCCAAGTGTCAAGTTTATTTTTTAAGCAAATATTTCCTAACCTACATAATTCTACAAATCTGTAGGGATGTATTAATATGACATCGCAAGAGAGAAAATTTTCCAGAAAAAACAGTACTGGTCAGTCATTCAAGTAGATTGGCCGAAGTAAGACAAGGGGCACATGTTGCTTATCAGACAATGTAAAATATGTAGATACCTATCGTGTTACTAGTGTAATGATAGTGTCGTCATGTGACTGTATATGGTTTTTACTAATAAACTATTTGCTGATTCTCAAAACAATAGCCATTTACGTCACTAACTCGGTGTATGTTGTGTTTTGCTATTCATTTATGATTTAAATGTTGGTATTATTAACACCTTTAGAGCTCTAGCTAAATAACTAAACCACGATATATGTTTGGGTCCTTTAAATGCGGTAGTATAAAGTCCGGTTGTAAAAACCTCGCGGTTGGCAACATATTGGCCATTTAAAAAAAAGCGGTAGTGAAGCAGGTCCTTGTAAAAATCTCACACTTGCGACATAGTAACAGTTTGCGTCAGGTTTTCCCGTTATGATTCATGAGTTAAAACGTTCTTAGCGTTAACGTACGCGAACTTCAAACTTGAAATTATGTAAGTAGGGGAGAGCGGGGCTAAAAGTTCCGTTTTGAGATAACCTCAATTATGTTTCAAAATAATTCTTACTATAACGTTAGTACCTATAAGTTAGTGAAATAAAATAATGTATATCAGTTTGCATTTTAAAATAGTATTTTTCATAGTTTTGTTGTAATAAATATTTAAATGCCTAAAGTGTCGCCTCTGTGGTCTAGCGGTTCAGTTGTTGGACTTGACTGCACGAGGTCCTGGGTTCGAATCCCGGGTCGGGCAACTAAAGAAAATTGGGTTTTTCCAATTTTCTAATTAAAAAAAAATTTTGCTCGGGATAGGATATATATGTGCCCGGTTGGCGATAGACTTGCCACCTATCACATTGTGGGACTTAGTATCTTCGGCTAGTCGTGGGTACCCTGGTTTTGCCTCTGCCTACCTCTTCTGGGATATGGGCGTGAAGATACTTTTTTTTTTAAATGCCTAAAGTCGCTTCGGAACAACACACCCTGGCTTGGGGCTAGTTGTTAACAGGCTGGAGCAATGGTTTACACCGACTTAGAGGGTAACAGTGAAGTATTATATTCAACCAAGAATGTAATTTTAAAGTAATTAACAACACCTTACGAATAATTTTTAAATTTTCTGGTAATTAAAAATTTTGAAGCTGTACATCCAAAACTTCTAGTTTAAGATTCTGATGATTATGAAATAATTAGCTACTGTCTAATCGGGTTAATTATATCGATTAGTTTTAAGTACACATACACCATACACACACACATATATTCACGCCAAGGATCTAACGAAATAAGCAGAGTGTACAGTTTCATGTAATCAATAAATAGCTGGTCAGTTTTAATTAGTTATAATTATAACAAACAGCCATATAACATAAAAATAGTCCGGCTCTTTATAAATCACCACTATGATTGTGATGCTTTACACAGTTCTTACAATTTTGACACTAAGCCCGTCTTATGAAACAAGTTTTAACCGGAACTCTGTTTAAAAATCTTAATATATATAAATCTCCTGTCACGATGTTTGTCCGCGATGGACTCATAAACTACTTAACTGATTTCAATGAAATTTGCACACCGTGTGCATTTTGATCCAACTTGAGATAAAGGATAGCTTACATCTCAATTTTATGATAAAAAAATTACCGTCCGAGCGAAGCCGGAACAGGCAGCTAGTAGGTCATATAAAACTTTGCAATAATATTATAAACTGTTCTCTCCATTCTCGGAAGTTCGGTGCTCGTTTATAGAAACTATTGTTTTACAAGCTTGTTCTTTCCTTTTGCCTCACCTGTTTTTTTTCTATCTCTGAATGTTTTTCTCAATATTTCGTAAAAGAAAACTTGATAATACTGAATAATGTAGAACTCCTGACAACCTTAGCTATTACAAAGTTTTTCTGTAGTAAAGTGTACATTTTTAAGACCACTACTGTCATAATGGTTTATTTCAGTTTTAGATAATGTAGGTTGAGTTACAGTGTATATTACATTTCTGTCTTAATTATTTGAAGGATCTATCAATTCATTGACAACAAATGGTAATCTGTGACATGTCATGACTCATGAAGCAATGTCTGTTTCAGCGAAAAATTTTTTTGAAAGATTTTATAATACTAATGGGAGTTCCTTCAATAGATAGCTTATATTTTTGGACCTAACGTGGAAGACAAAAAAAAATTCTAAAGCATTTTAACAAATAATGTGGCATGTAGTTTTTCTGTCTGTTAGCATATGACAAAATTCCAATTATTTGGCTATTTTTCTTTCTTTGTTAACTCCAAAGGTGTGGTACTGGGTCAGGTACATGTAAGTTTTCGAGTATAAGCTTATTTACCATAAAAAAGATATGATTTTTAGTTCAACATGCCCCTGACAAAAAAGTATAATTTATTAATTGAGAATTTTAAATTTAATGTAATAAACGTAGCGTATTAAACCGTGTGTTCTATAGTATCTTGTATTTGATATCACAAATTAAGCACTAGTCACTTAAAATTCCTGTGATATACTAAAAACAAAACAGATAAAAATATATAGGTATTTACGTAGATCAGCGACATGCACATTTTTTTCCATTCGAAGCGATGCCATGCCATTCTATCTAGGCTAGAATGGCTAATGGCGATGTGTTATAATAATTCATTTTATATTGTGTATAAAGCAAATACATTTTTTCCTTACTGCATTAATTGGTTCGAAACAACATACTGACCTTTTAGCCCCGCTTTCCTCTACCTATCAAATACACACTCGAGCAAATGGAAATTCGATAAAAAGTACATAGTCTTATCACGGTTTAGTTGTCTGCATCTTTCGTTGATAATCGAAATTGTCAGTTAAGTTTTGACAACTCCTGCAAAATATATATCGATCGACACTTCACGCGGTATATGTTAAATAACCAAATTTAAAAAAAAACAAAAACGTCCTTATTAAAGGTCAATCATTGAGCGTCCATATCAAACAACCTAGATCTTTAAGTTTATCTATATGGCGTAAAGTAATGGCATTGTATTCGGTTTTGTCCGTATGCATTTAGATGTTTACGGTCCAGATTTAAAGTGGGACATCCTTCCATTCTAGCTGTAGGTACAATTGGAGCGCTTTCTGAAGTTATGTTGCTCACCTGCTACAACTCCTGGTCGAAGGAAGTACTCAAGTTCTAAATTTTGTCATTATTGATGTGGACGTTGCAGCGTGATTGAAAAAAAACATACGAACATTCCAAACTTTTCGAAGCTTCGCTACGTATAAACTGTATATTTATATAAAAATGTCATAAAATAATTCATTGACGCATGAATGACATAACACAACAAAACAAAAAAAAAACAACTGAAATGAGTTTCAATATGACTGAATAATACCCATGAACAAAATGATCCGCCATTTATTGAATTCATTTGTTAGAAAAATGTGATAAATAAAGAACTGCTCCACCGATTTTATGCAAACTTCACATAAACCATCTACTAAATAGTCCGAACAAAGTCTAAACATTTGGTTTGGATAGGTGAGCCCGTTCTTTAATTATAAAATTGCAACGAAAAATGGCATTGATTTTTTTATATATAGATTATAGCACGTTGGCCCGTCGTGTAGTTCAGAGTTCGATAAACAGAACTGATATAGTCAAAAAATACTAAAGTTCAAAATTGTTTTATAAACCGCGAAATCTGTGGGAATTGTAAATTGCGTGATATCACTGTAACGCCGGCTAAAAAACCATCCGTTATCAATCGTGTTTGTATTGGACATCACGTGCCCGCAGCTCGCCGCTGAGTGTTAGCAACGTGCTAAACCCATTTAGATATTAATCTTAATATCTTAGTGACTACAATTCGTCAGCATCATGTTTTCAGAGCTTTTCGTGCACTGGGGTGCTAGCCTTCTCTAATTGCCGCAGTGTCTTTCGATCTTTCTTTTTTGCTATGATTGCGACCATTGCCGCTTACTGCTTTTTAAGTATCAACTCAAAAACATGAACGTCTTATATGCACAATGAAGGTACGATTTGATGCAGACAGTGTATCCTAATAATGCTTTGTGATACATGAAAGGTAGTTTATTTAGTGATATCTAATGCCCTTATGTTTAAATAGGATTATAAAGTTACTAGGACTATAAAGTACTACTGGCAGCCCGTCCCTGCTTCGCACAGGTGGCAAACTTCTATGTTATTATATCAATGAACCCTCCTCTGGAATCACTCTAAATATAAAAAAAAAACTCTTCAAAATCCGTTGCGTCGTTTTAAAGATCTAAGCGTATACACATTTTACACTATATAGTGATAGATAGACAAATATCTTTCTTTTTCTCTTTCGCCATAGGAATTATATTTGTATAATCGTCTCGTCAAATTACCTGTGAATTTCCGCTGTTCGAATTGGAGGTAGATTATCAAACTATATGTTTTCGTCACAGGGACCACTTCTACGGTCAATGTGAAATTATATATTTTATTGATGCCACTGATTTATGAAATCAGTATTTAAGCGTGACAATAATACCGAATTAACATTACGGTCTACAAAATCATAAAAATGGAACGGAATAATCGACGGATTTCTGTCAAATACCACGCGCCACCATCGCTCCGATATGCTGGACTTTGAACCTCAGCGATGCCGTTAAAATGTTTGTTCGTAAGTTTTTATTATAGAATCCCAGACAAATGAGAACTTTTTTAAAATTATTGGCTAAAAATACACAAATGTCATTAAACAGCGAAACATGTGTCACAAAAGTATTCTTACGCCGTTTTTCAAAATGATCCTTCCTATAATTCTGGCCAAAAGTAGTCTCAGGTTACATTAATATAAAATCAACCTTTATATTATGTATTTTACTTACATTTTCTTTTTAGTCATGCGAATTGGTACGCTAAAGTGCATCATAATCAATTTAAATTGTAAATATTCTTCTTTTAAAGTTTTACTCGGGAATTTTGTGTTGTTACCGGCTTAATCAGACCGTGTAAGTTTAATATATTTTTAGGAGAAAACTGTACAGAAGTAATGTGGTTTCTGCTATAAAAATGTTAGGTTGTAATGTACTGGTAAGATTAAATATTAGGAAATTATATCATAAACCCTTGACCTACGTACCTTTTTTGATTCCTCTCGTTGTTTCCTAAAATTTGGTGGTAATATTTTCAATTTTCGCGACACATTTTCATACAAATTTTTCAAATTTTCCAAATTTTCACCAGTTTTTCAAAAATATTTTCACAACCGCTTGCCCGAT
>NJDD01007194.1:193600-227586 GCA_002245505.1 Calephelis nemesis
CCCCGCCAGTCCACATTTGTTAGATTAGTCGGATAGAGTTGACCCATTAATAGTGTGATTCTCCGGCTAACTAGCGACATCTGTGATCCTAATATTTAATTTTCTTTAGTCTAAGTTATTTTTGATATTTAACTCCCTATTTATTAAGTAAATAGTGGTAGTTTTCTTAATTATTTAATTGACTATTTCCGACTTGTGCTGTTGCACATTGAGACGCATCGAACTTTGGTTTTGTTTTTGTTTTACTTTTCGTTTTGTTTTAGCGTCTACATATTTTATTTTGTTATTGTTTTTCATTTTATCATTGTTATTTTATTTATTAACGCGCTCCCCTGAAAATACTTAACATGTTCGGTATGAGGACCCCCCCAATTTTGAAGAAGAAGGATCTGCGAAAAAGCAATGAGATTATCAGCCTACTCGACGCAGATCAAGAGCAGCCAAGCACCAACGTAAGACGATTGACAGGAGAGTGGGAGGCAGTTGCCAAAGATGTGTCCCCAAAGACGCAGTTGAGCTCAATTGCAAACAAACCATCACAATCTAATAGACCACAGTCCAGCAATAGCACAAACAAAACAGAAATATCACCAAAAAAGTTGACCTTGCCCATTCAGAAACTTAAATTACCCCTAAACACTACATATACCCAAGATAACGGACACACACTTACAAACAAACAGAAAACAGAAACATCAAAGAGCTCACCTGCGTCTAAATATAAGAGCAGATTGACAGAAGCAACTGCCCTTAAAACAAAGGCTCTGCAAAGTCTCGCTAGTTCCCGTAACACTAGAACTGATATCAAAAATGATATCACAGAAGCTATTATCAGACTCCACCAACTGGTCCATGAGACGGAAACTAGCCAGACCAGAAAACAAACTCCAGCTCCAGCTCCAGAAAAAGTGGAAGAAAACCGAAAACAACACAACCAAGAAACATATATAGAAGATACAAAGAAAAATATGGAAGAATTTGGCAGAATATTGAATGAACACACAAAAGTAATTAAGGAGAATAATGAAAAAATTGAGACCCTAAGATTAATTATTGAAGAAAATCAAGAGGTGCAGAAAAAGATGACATATGCTAGGGTAGTAGCGGCGCCCCCAGCAAGAAAACCTGTTGAACGCGCCGCTCTACACTCAATAGTCATAGCTTCAAATGATATAATAGATACTAGGGATGAAGTTCTGGAGCTTGTAAGGAAGACTGTAAAAGCTAAGGAGGAAGGATTAACCGTAGAAAGCGTAAGGAAAGCAAAAGACAGAAAGGTGATAGTGGGTTGCAAGACGGAAGAAGGAAGAAGACTTATAAAGGAAAAGTTGAAGAAACTGGAAGGAAAATTAAGTGTCGAAGATGCCACAAACAAAAACCCACTGGTCCTCATAAAAAACGTCTTTGATTATAACACGGACGACGACATAATGACAGCTTTCACGAACCAAAATAAAAGACTTCACAATGATCTTGAACCCAAAGACAAGGCCATACAGATAGTTTACAGGACGAAAACCCGAAATCCCCATGTAAGCCACATTGTGGCGCGGGTGTCACCAATCCTATGGAGCCGTATGACTGGCGACGGATACCTCCACATAGACATGCAGCGGGTCAGAGTGGAGGATCAGTCGCCACTCATACAGTGCTCTATGTGCCTCCGGTATGGTCACACCAAAAAGATGTGCACGGAGACAGTGCCAAAGTGCAGTCACTGCGGTGGTCCACACCTTCGAGCAAAGTGCGGGGAATGGCTTACAAACATGATACCTTCATGCTGTAATTGTTCCCAAGCCAAGCTCGAAAGTGTGGACCACAACGCTTTTAGCAGTGACTGCCCCATAAAGAAAAAATGGGATACTATAGCAAGGGCAACTATAGCTTATTGCTAAAGTTGCCCTAGCCACAAAACCCGACGCCACAAATACAACCATACTGCAGGAACTTAGCGACGTCAACCCACTAATATTCCACCTAATTAGTGACGGTACTGTATTTGATAATGTAAACCCTCAAAAACTAAAATATATAAATATAACTGTAAAACAAATATCTTTTAAAATTATGACAGTAAATTGGGAACAGTTTCCTTGGAAACTTACCCAATTTCGTAAAGTAAACAATTTAACACAAAACAAAAAAACTAATAAAATTAGAAACTTAAAAAATTTTAAAATCAACAATTTGGCAAATTTAAGTGAAACGTGTGAAATAATCATTAAAAATTTAAAACAAAACGTAAAACAACTATTATTATGGACACTTACTAAGAAATTCGCAAACCACACGCATGTAACCCGATGGTCGTTGAGAAATTCCTGCAATATAAGGAAAAAAAAAGAAAAAAAAAAGTAATTAAATGATTAATTGGTAAATAATTAAATCATTAATTACAATACATAAGTAAATAAAGAAAAATAAATCATGTTAAATAATATATAAAATTATATAATATATCAACATGAAAACAACAGCTAACAGCCTATCCGTACAAAGAAATAGAAAAATTCATCACATTATCCAGAAACTTACACAAATAATAAGACCAACAAGAGAAAAAAAAAAAAACGTACTGATAAATCGCTACTAATGGTATAATTTCGAAGATGTTTATGTATGTACCAATTCATATAATTTGATCGCCTCGTTGGTCGAGTGGCTAGCATACATGCTTAACTACATCGACCAACCGCGAGGCGCAGGGGACAGACATCTGGACGATGTTGGTCTCGTACTAGCTAGCGTACTCGCCTAACTGCATCGACGAATCGCGAGGCTCGGGTTCGATTCCCGACGGGGGCAGGAATTTGTGTGATGAACATTTTTAGATGTCTGCATTTCCGGATCTAGATGTTGGTTAAATTTATTCTGGTTATCTATTTAAGTATTTCTATGTAATAGCACCGTTGACTAACACTCATAACACATGCATATAATTTGCTTACTTTGGGGCTAGATTCAATTTGTGTGACTAGTCCAGGGATATTTATTTATTATTTATTTAAATGTTAATTCTGGTAACTATTTAAGTATTTCAATCTATTAGTATCGTTGCTTGACATCCATAACACAAGCATGTAATTTGTCCAGGAATATTTATCAAAAGGGTCATAGTATGGAAGGACATAAAAAGAGAGTTAATAAACGATTGCAGGAGCCAGCATCGTACTAGCAGCTAGCTTTTGTTGCAGATGTTCACGAACACTGACAACTGCTTTCTGTCAGGCATCCGCTCTTATGTCTATTTTTTTATAAAACTAAGGATACATACATACATACATTTCTTCACGCCAAGTCCTTTCGCAGAGAGTATCGAGTGCCAGACCTCACGATCCCGACAAACCTGTCTGCCTTCCTTCACTTTCATTACCCTTTTTATACAAACACGACGGTTTCGGGGACATTTGACAACAACCTCGTAAGTAAGTTAAACTAAAGATGTATGTAGGTAGTATATGTATCAGTGGAAAATTTAAGCCTTTTTTACAAGGATGACAGAAAGTCAATACTGACTGACACTTACGTCAATAACCAAATATGTTACGTGACGTATTAATGCGTGACGTTAAAGATAATATCCAACAATATACCTAGCTAGATTAGATCGCAAGTTAATTCGAGCGTAAAGTAGAATTTATTTCGGTCCATTCGGCAATGAAACGTGGTCTCTATAGCGTGGCAGCTATTTCCTCCACACTCGTATAATTATTATTGTTGCGTTATGTTGCTTGGAATAAAGTTGTGTAAAAAGAAAAAAAAAACATTACAATAACTGATCTAACTGCTCAAGGCACTGGTCAATTTCTTTTTTTAATGATATTAGAAGGCAAACAAGCAGGCGGATTTCCTGTTGGTAAGAAATTCCCGCTGCCTAGAGACACCAAAGGTGGCAATGGTGCGTTGCCAACCTGAAACCGAGATGTTAGGCCTCGACCAAAAGTTACTTTACCGGCTACCTTACCCTCCGAAACGAAACACGTCAACGGCAAGCACTGACGTTATGGCGGCAGGAATAGCTAAGGCGGTGGTACCGATTCGGGCGAGTTGTTGCGAAAGTCTACGACCTAGAAGGATGTCACGGTGTTAGTTACGGTAAGCCTATGCTCGCCTTTTACGAGCTGCCTGGCAGGAAAGCAGATGGTCTGTTTTGCAAAGGAGCCCGGACCAACACAGGGAAATGTAATATAATCATTCCATTTAAATATGATGATCTTGAACAGTTGTGCTCAGTTGGTGTAAAGGTCATTGTACTGCTCGGACATGAAGTACGCGCGTAGACATAAAATATTATCGTTGCCTATATTTAAATCTACATATTTCTGTGTAGTATAGATTATCATACGATAAATATTGTTCCACTGCCCTGATTAATACCTAAATGTTTACATAAACAATTATTTAAAGAGACATGAAACCAAATTTACTAGTTCCTAGCACGCTCCCAAAAGAGACACTAAATAAAATCCACCAGTACCTAGCACGCTCCCAAAAAGAGACGCAAAATAAAATTCACCAGTACCTAAGGCACTCCCAAAACTACTTAAACTCATAAGAAAGTTCTTAAAATATACTCAAATTTGGATAAAATTGCAATGATAAAGATATTCGCTAAGAATTTTTGAAATTCCAACCCTTTAGGAAATGATAGTTAGTGTGAAATACCGACAGTTCCGAAGTTAGTCCACCGCAACGATATTTAACACGCTGCTAGTCCGTAAGTGGAAGAAGGTTATAAGCTTCTTCATATTACAAAACGAATTCCAGCGCGAGAATTGAAGAACTTCAAGACGCAGACAGAGTCACAGGCAACAGCTAACCTAACAGGAGCTCAGTAGTGTGTTGAAGCTTTGTCCAATGTTCAGTCACATGCTCTCATGTTAAATGCCCCAATTACGGTGCATGTATTGCGACACCCATTGTATAGACGTATCACGATGTCTAAACAAACATTTTGATATAGTTTTTACTGACATGAAAATGTTTCTATACTTCTTATCGTCGGTGCTTGGTGGAATTCCATTCTTAAAACAATTTATTTACAACACGTCTTGTACTTTTCACAATTTTTATTTTTATTTTTATAGTTCACCCAACCGGTTTCGCATACAAGCATGTTTGCTTGTAGAGCGTTTTGTATAAAACTTCTAAAAAAACACCAAATCTGACACTTGTACATATGATTAGATTTAATACATACATACATACATATATTCACGCCAAGTCCCTTACGGGTAGGCAGAAAGTATCGAGTGCCAGTAGTTAACTAGCGAAAACGCGTAAATCGACGAATAAACAAGACCCACAATGTACTGTTTTAGGTGCGTTTCTTTGATATATCCTATCCTGTTAATCCACAAAATAATGATTTGAAATTTTTTTTTTTGAAACTTGTATCAAAACTTCAAAATATGTGTTTAAAAAGTAATCTTTGATTTACTGATGTGGACCAAATTGCGGGGGGAATTCTTTCAAATTTTTTTTTGTTTACCTCGAAAAGGACGAAGACAATACATTTGAGCGATATGACGCGTTTGTTCGATAATCTGAAGTCAGTCCACTACAATTTTAGCATATCTCAAACAGTATCATTGCCATAGGTCACGATTATATCCAGATATAGGTAAATAATACGGTAAGGAGATGTTTTAATGAATAATTCAATCGGGCATTAGGTGGCTTGAATTTCACCTTGTCTCACTTTCGGGAGAGAAAGAAAATTGCTATAGAATTTTTTCCCTGTGTTGGTCCTGGCTTCTTTACAGAACAGACTGTCTGCCTTTCTGCTAGGCAGTTCGTCAAAGTCGAGCATCGGCTTACCGTCACTAGCACCTTGACGTATGACTAGGTGGTAGAGTTTCTCAGAGATTCGCCCAGATCGGTACCATCACCTTACATATTACTGCCGGCATAACTTCAGTGCTTGCCGTTGACGTGTTCCGGTTCGGAGGATAAGGTAGCCGACAAACTTACTTTTGATCGAGGCCTAACATCCCGCCTTAGGGTTGACAACGCACCGTTGCCGCCTTTAGTATCTCTAAGCGGCGTGAATTTCTTGCCATTCGAATCCGTCTGCTTGTTTGCCTTCCAATATCATAAAAAGAAAAAGGACATAAAAAAAGAATAGTATCCAATGAAGTTCATCTGTAAATTAATATGGCCACATCCGTAATCTGTGAGGCTATGAACTACGATTTAGGAGATATCAAAGTACGAACAATTATGCTATAGAATTATTGAAATCGTCTAAATATTTTTAACGTAGTACATAAATTATGTACAAGCCAAGGGCATTGCCCTACTTGTATGTATGTATTGAATACGGCCGTGAAGAAATCGGTAGGAAACATAGTTAAAGATGCTAATGCAGTAGTTAGAGGTTTCATTACTATTTACTACTTATTTATAATACTGTTTAAAATTATAATCATTTAAAATATTAAATAACCTAATAATAGTTATTTCATGGCCCATAAAATAATTTCCACAATGTCTAACGCTAGAAAACTTCTTAGGTTACGTAAAACTATGTCATGCGAATGTGGATGGATGTAGATACCCGTGGAGACCAAGGTTGACAGTCCACGATCAGATCACTCGGATATTATCCGAGGTGGTCTCCGAAACCGGCGTGCTTGTATAAAAAGGGTAATGAATGAAAAGGAAGCCAGACAGGTCTGGCACTCGATACTCTTTGCCTACGTCGTAAAGGACTTGGCGTGAAGATATGTATGTATATATGTTTTTCTATTAGTCTAAATAGTTTAATACTCTGGTCTGTGCTGCTGTCTCCACTGATGTTCTCCGTTTCAAAACTCGCAAAACACCGAAGCGCTGTGTTTTTAAACTAGAAGTTTTAATAAAATGTCAAGCTCAAGTCTAGTTTAAAATCTGATAATAAAAAGTTCGTAATACATAACCTGAATAATTTAATGAAACCTGACAGAGTTATCTGCCTACTATATTATATAATATATGGTATATATATATTTATTTTAGTTAGGTAGTTATTTTTATTTGGCTTTGCAATGAACGCCATTCATAAAGTACTTGTAAAAAAATAATTTTGTATAGATTTTATTGTTCGTTAAAACCTTGTTATCACAAGTGTTTCCTTTTATTTATATATATTGAATTAAGTTGTGTCAGAGTACGTCAATTAATTAAGAAAATGCTGATCTGTATTAGTTGTTTTGTAAAAAGAAACATGCATAATGCAACATCATGGTCATGAAAAACAATGAGCGGGTCAATATTTAACATTATCATAATTAATTGGAGTTCTAAATTCACAATTTCAAAGGACTGAATCTTTATCAAAATGACGTCTGAACGATTGCTCTTATCTGTGTAATTCCTCAGATTCGATTCTTGGCTTTATATTTTTTGTTTTAAACATTCTTCTAACTCAACTGGCCAGATGCCACTGCCTTGTCTATTCCTATCGCAATAACCTCAGTGTTTGATGCTGTCCTATTGTAATGGGTAGACAGTCTACTGTCTCGACCACGGAGTAGCGATTCACCGATAACATATCAGATTTTTACGGGAAACGGTTTTCTGCAATCATCTGGAGAACCGTTTGCTATACAAGTATATAACATAAAAATATACAATATCGTATGTAATGTTAAAACAGACATATTATAAATAATACAAAAAATCACATCTTTCTTTTTTTAATTTTCAGTTTTCGACCCGTTCTTTGGAGCCGTCTTTCGGTTTGCTATTCAAAGATCTCCTGGACGAACTTGGTGTCCACACTACCGGCGCGTCAGTGATCGCCAGCACGTTAGACTCTGTAGTGAATTTCTCTGGGTTCTTCGTGGGACCAGTAATTAAGACCTTCTCGTACCGGAAAGTTTGTTTCGTTGGCTCTACAATATGCGCTCTTGGTCTTCTCTTCACCGCACCCGCCAACAGCATGGAACACATACTAGCTACTTATAGTATAATAGGAGGTACGTGTAAAAATGTATATATCCGAGACAAAGTTTTCAGTGTTTAAAATTAAGTTCACTGCTGGTAGTGTTGTACAGCAATTTGCTCGGATAGGGATCCAACGCCTTACCTACTCCTGTCGACACAATGACTATCATGTTCCGGTTTGGATGGTAGGGTAACCGGTAGACTTGCACAATAGGCCTGACATCTCGGCAATAGGACAGTCACGCACCTATAACACCTTATAGTGTCTATAGGCCACAGCTATCTCTTAATATCAGGAGAGCCGTGTGCTTGTTCGCTGACCTTTTACATGAAAAAGAGCAACAAACTGCTCTAATCATTCTTTCATTATTAGAGATTTCCGTTATCCACGAGTACCATTTTTAAGGAAAGTGTTTCTATGTTACAGGTTTCGGGGTCGGTCTTGCATCATCATCCTCTTTTGTATCCCTCAACCATTATTTCTCGAAGAAGCGAGGCCAAGCTGTAGGATTATCAATGGCCGGTACAGGGTTTGGGTTGATGGTGATGCCTCAGCTAGTCAAGTTGTTGCTGGGAGAGTACGGGTTCAGATGGACGGTCGTTATACTTGGGGCTCTGGCCTTCCACGCAGTGTTGGGATCGTGCTTGTTGCAGCCGGTCAAAAGACATCTGAAAGACGAGCCGGTGGATTGTGAAATGCAAACTGTAAAGGTAACAAGACAAGTGACATATCACAAAATCGCAAATAAAGTTTTGCGTTGGCAGAAGTTACAATTCCAATATATGTTTTTTTTTTAATTTTTTGGTCGCCCTTACGCAAATAAATGGATAATAGCTCTACTTAAATCTTATTATGTTTCATCTAAATTAGTAAAGCGGGAGAAGAGATGTAATACAATAAAAATATAATGGTTTGAAAAGTTTAAAAAAAGAAGTTTAAGTGGCAAAACATTTACGTTCATCTCGTATGATCTACAGATTTAGAGTTTATTGTGAAATAAGCGCTGCTTGGGGCTAGATTTTATGTGTAGTAAAACAATGCTTGCAATACTTTCCAGGAAATGGAGTGTATACATGAAAGTGACGAAGAGGCAGAGGACAAGTTTGAAATAAATCCACTGGTCACTCATCCAAGGTCAAAATTAACGCCGCAGCGTTCTCACGGCAACATGAACCACCCATCAGTTCGGACTATCGGTCTGCCACGAGCGAAGACATGCGACAAGCCCCTCCAAGAGTTTGAGAGAAACTCCAAGTTTATTGGTCTGACCACAGCGGCCTCCGTGGCGGCCATGCCCAGGGTCACGTCCAGTGGCAGCATGAGTGAAGCGGCTCGCAAGCGAAAAGTATCTGTGATATCAAATATATCTAATATGGACTTCACTGGGAGCTACTTGCAACTGTATCTTGATGTAAGTACTCTATTTTGTGTACAAATATTTGGTAAAATTGCCAAAAGCTACAAAAAAATATTGAGAACCGTTTTGAGTGAATGATTGATAGAACTGACTACAGTCAGACGGCCTACTAAACCATGTCAAAGAGATTTTTGTTTGAACACATATACGTTCACGCCAAGTCCCTTACGGGGTAGGCAGAGAGTATCAAGTGCCATACCTCACGGTCCTGACAGACCTGTCTGGCTTTCTTCACATTCATTACCCTTTTCATACAAACACGCCGGTTTCGGAGGCTCTTGACACCACCCTCGGATAATATCCGAGTGATCTGATCGTGAAATGTCAACCTTGGTCTCCCCGGGTACCTACAAGTTTCAAGCATAATTTTTGTATGAGTTGTGGTACTTCGTTATTTTAAAAGGTATTTTACATTTCTGTTGTCAGTGCAGTAATTTTTGTGGCAATTCTCATAAGATGTCAATTTGCAATGAATGATTGACATCTTTGAATTGATTTGAAAAATATGCAGTCTGTACATAAGTACATAATTGCCATAAGGTTCTATTGGTTTATTCACGTCCGCGTCGGTTTTTTCAAGTTTTTGGTCACGTCCAATCGACCCGTGCCTGATAGTGACGACATTATGAAAATTCCTTTTATTTTTTTTGTATGCTGAAAAATAAGTACTTACAAAGTGTTGATGACACCCTCCTTTTTTCAGACAGCAGATGATGACGCGCTACAGATGAAAGCAATTAAAAAAGCTGAACCAGTGCCTGAGAAAAAGAAGCCAGGATTTTTTAGAAAATTTATAGCTCTTATGGACTTGGACCTTTTAAAGGATTGGTCCTTTTTGAATTTATTATTAGGACTATCGCTATTTTGGAGTGGGGAGTTGCAGTTTAGGATGTTGACGCCTTTCTTCATTAGGAGTTTAGGTTATAATATGAATGATACGGCGTTTTGTCTGACCATGACCGCCATTACTGATGTTGGTGTGCGGTTGATACTGCCACCTATATTCGATCGGACAAATATTACAAAGAAAATGATATTCTTTGTGTCCGCGTTTTTCTTGGCGGCAACAAGGTCAGGTGAGTTTATTATTCATTTACACTTATTAGTTCTTTGTTTATAAAAACTAGTTTTATAAAAATATTTTGGTTATTGTAATGTAAGACCAAATCATAAAGAAAATCGTTTGCACGTGATGTAGCTGATAGTTATAATGTCAATGATGATATTATATTCTTACGTTGCTTATTATGATTAAATTTTTGTTCGCTTATTTTCGTACGGATTTCAAGATATCTTTTTAAGTTGCATGCAATATTAGATAGATAGTGATTATAAAATCAGTGTTGCAATCAATGCATATTCCACTATGCAATTATTTAATTAGATTGAATAACTAGCTTCCGCCCGCGACTCCGTCTGCGCGGATGTCGGTCTTCGCGTGATAAAAGTGAAAAATTAATTCTACGTATTTTTCCTGGATAAAAAGTATCCCATCTTACGCCCAGGATAATAAGGTATAATTAAACCAAGTTTCATCGAAATCGAATCGTTAGTTTTCACGTGATGCTTGAACATACAGTCAGACAGACAAAATTTTTTTAATCACATATTTGGGTTTGGTAACGATCCAGTAACACCCCCTGCTATTTATTTTTTCAATATTTTCAATGTACAAAATTGACCCTTCTACAGATTTATTGTATGTATAGATTATAAATTGATTCTCAAAAATTATTAGCACACGTAAATTTTAGAATACCTAGACCCGTGTCCCGATTAGACAATCGTAAGACTTTATACCTGACTGACATAGGAACTAATTTGAGACGACATTCGCATATATTTAGCATGCTGTGTTTAAATCTAGAAGAGGTCAGCTTAGAAAATATTTATTTCCTAAGGACTAGTTTATTATATACTAGCTGTTACCCGCGGCTTCGCCCGCGTTGTCTACTAATTTGATATTTAGCTCTCCAACACTGCTCGTTAAAATTTTAAGATAAAATGTAGCCTATATCGCTATCCAAAGTTTCATCTATTTTTTGTAAATATTAAAAGCAATTTTGCCGTCAAACTGAACATACACTTTCTCTTTTCTAATTTCACCTCAGATAAATAGTAGGAATACGTTATTGTCTCCACAGTTTTATCTGCACTTCGACAATTCCTGTGAAATTAAACTGTATAGCAAGTCATGAAAACCTCTAACAGATTTTTTTTTTAAATTTTAGAAATATACGTATCGTCTCTGAGGTCTAACCGTCCGTCTTCGGAATTACTTCTTGAGATCTTGGGTTCTATTTCCGGTCCGGGCAACAAAAAAACAAATAAAAATTTACTATTTACTTTTAAAGGTTTTTTTTACTTTATGCAGAGAGGGTTACTGGTTTTAGCGTGAAAGCGTAACAGACAGACAGACAGAGTTACTTTCCCATTTATATTATTAGTAGGGAAATAGGGATTGTTAACCAATTTCGCTACTATGTATATCATAATTTCTTTGTGTGTTTTTCGTTAATGAAAAACTAATGTACGTGGTTCATTGTTATGGACTTATGAAAAATTTTTCCTACGCAAATTGTGCCACCCCCGTTCACCCTCATAGGGGTTGATTTTCAAAAAACGCTTAGATATGTATCTCATAATTTGTATTGCAGAGCATTATTTTAGTGTCACGCAAAATATTTCAATAGAATTAAATTTCCCATACAAACTTAGATACCCCCTTTAACCCCCAATGGAGGTGAATTTCGAAAAATCCTGAAATACGTGTTTCATCATTTGTACTAAACTAAACTACTACTACTACTAAAGCATTAATTCAAAGTTTCATGCAAAAATGTGCAATAAAATATTTTTCTAATACATACTTTGCCACCCCTTTTAAAATAATATGCCTATTTCCAAAAAATAATATGCCTATCTCCTTCTCATGAATGCTAACTATCTACATACCAAATTTCAGCAAAATCGGTTAGGTGGTTTAGGCGTGAAAAGGTATCAGACAGACAGACAGAGTTACTTTCGCATACAAACTTTATAATATTAGTGTGGATTATTAAATTACGCACGTAAATACAATTTAGATAAAAAATGTCCTATGAAAAAGGCACGTGCTTCGTCGCGACCGCACCGGGGCCGACCGGTACCGCCGCAACCGCGATGTCCCTATATCTTAAACCTGTAATATCTCCGAAGCTATTTGTTTAATTTACATACTGTAAAGGGCTATATTGTTCTATATTAAATGTAAAACTTGTTTAAGATACTTAATTAGATAAGGATTAATGTTGTATTGCTTTAAATCGCTTCGTAAATGATAAAAAGTAAAAGTAAAGTAAAGGATAAAAATTGGTTATTGTAAGATAACTTACATAGCCCTAAGAGATAAACATATACCATCGCGAACTTTTTTGTAGACCTTTTTAGGGTAAACAATACTTAGTACATTATTTTGATCTATCTCGTAGAGTTCAGCCAGCGTTTGCAATGCAAGCGCAAAAAATATGTTTATCTGAGCAATATAAACTTTAGCACGTTAATATATATAAGTGACAGTACATCTGTCCGTTGCAACTTGAAAGCTCTTTATCTAAGTAACTTTGAGCCAGTGAAAAACTGCACAAACCCCTATCACAACCAAATAATTTTCTTCTTTGGAGTTAATTTGGTTGGTGCTGTTTGTCGAGAGATTATTATTTATTGGTTATCTAAAATATTGGCATCTATCGCATCTGTGATCTAACGGTCCAGGTGTTGGGCTTGACTTGATAAGGTCCCGGGTTCGATTCTCGGGTCGGACAATAAAAAGAAAATGTGGTTTTTCTAATAAAAATAATATTGCTCGGAATTGGAGACGTGACCGGGTCGTGGGTGCCCTGGCCGTGACCCTGCATACCTCTTCGAGGATATGGCCGTGAACATACTTTTTTTGTCATCTATAATATTAAAATATACGCATTCTAACATTTATAATTAGCGGAATTCTATTGTATACATAATATTTTCAAAATAACATGTTTTGTACTTTTCCATATTACACTTTATTTTACATTTTGTTACTTTTTTCTATCAGTAATTAACAACCACATTCTGAACATTGACAATAAGTATTATTTATCTTTAAAGCTGCTGCTTAGCTTGGCTGTAAAGCCCTGCTGATGCCGTAAAGAGGAAAACCGGTTGGGTCAAGCGTAGTACTTATGAGTGTGCCCTAAAGTGTAATGTGGAAAAGTGCTAGTGTTATTTGGAAGGTACGTATAGCGTATTCTGTATTTTCAGTCCTCGCCGAACAGACTGAGTGGGTGCCTTTGATGATCTGGTTGTCAATATGCGGTTTCTTCAGAGGGATGTGCCTTAGCAACTTCACCCTAACGATATCCGAGTACTGTCCCCTCGAGAAACTGCCGGCCGCCTTCGGCTTGCATATGGTTAGCAAGGGGGCCCTCGTTGTTATGATCGGCCCTCTTATCGGTGAGTATATGAAATATACATATTATTTACTATTATAGATTTATGGTAGAGTGTTGTACAACAGTTTGCTCGGTTAAGGATCCGCCGCCTTACCTATTCCTGCTGCCATAGTGAGCGTCTTTGTGGAGTTCCGGTTCGAAGGGTAAGGTAACCGGTAGACTAGTACACATTTATGGTTTTTATAGGCCACTGTTGTCTATTACCTTTAGGAAAACAGTGTGTCGTATTATAAAAAATACTAACATTTCCGGCGGCATTGCATGAGTTTTATAGTTAAAAAAATAGTATCTTCACGCCCATATCCCCGAATAGGTAGGCAGAGGAACCCACGACTAGCCGAAGATACTAAGTCCCACAATGTGTTAGGTGGCAAGCCTTTCGCCAACCGGGCACATATCCTATCCCGAGCAACATTTTTTTTTATTAGAAAATTTAAATTTTATAACCAATGATATGACTGTCCTAAAAAGCTGTAAATTTCCTACATACATATCTTCACGCGAACGGGGTAGGCAGAGAGAATCGAGTACCAAATCTCACTACTCTTGCAGACCTTTTTGGCTTCCTCCACGTTTTTTACCCTTTTCATACAAAAACGCCGGACTCGGTGAGTCTTGACATATCCGTCGGATAATACCCGAGCAATTTGATCGTGGAATGTTAACCAAACTAGGCACCTATATTCATCCACATTTTCATTGCGTATCTGCTTTGTCAATCTTTCATCTGACATTATTTATTCGTGACCGAATTAGCGGAGAATGCCCTTTCTTATTTTAACACCAACGCTTTCTTTCGATCTCACTCTTTCTAGGATATCTCACTATTAGGAATGCGGTCAGCGAGCGTTACACCACAGTTTTTCCGTGGCGCTCTCATTTTGAGCGAGCGCATTTATCCTTTTTCCTGCTTTTTCTGATATACCCAACTCTCGCTTCCGTCCAACAACGTTGGGACAAGGACAGAAAACCTCCATTCACACTATTCAGTGCATACATTCTCCTTTTTTCCTCCGCTGTGTTCTAACCCTACTAAAAGCATAAGCAAGATAACAGATATGCAATTTCATTCATCATTAACTATAACTCTTATATCCGTTCTGGTTACATCTCTTTCAAATACGTTTTATTTTAATTTTCTTCGTATTAAAATGTAAGCGCCTTTCTTTACAATCACCTTCGATAACTGTGACCAGTGTTTGCAGCTTAGATGGTGTATATTTCAATATTACAGTATCATCTGCATAAAGCAGGCAGATCACCATTTAGTCACCCAAACGCATTCCCACATTCATAGATCTTAACTTCAGTATACATATGTACATTTGTCCAAGTACCAGATAAACAAGCTGTTTGCCCATGTCAATCCGGCAATATGTCTCATAGTTCCTTACGTACGACCCCCAGCTAGATGCTTCTACCGATACCGTACTAGTCTGTCGGTCCTCCAACGTTTTACTCCAACTAAATTTACTTACGATTATAAACTATACTGCGAAGTTTCGTTGCAATCGATGTAGGCTAAAATATTTGTCGAGTAAGGATATTCTCTTAACGTTTTGTTTGGTGTTTTGTTTTGTGGGGGATGATGATGGTACTTTTAATGGTGCAATATGGATATCCAGTGTTAAGGGTACGATTGCAATTAGAGGCTAAATATTGAGTTATTTTTATGTAAGAAATCAGCGAACAAGCACACGTCTCTTCTGATGGTAAGAGATAACCGTGGCCTATAGCCACCATAGATATTACATGTGCGTCGCCGCCCTGTGGTCGGAATGTCACGCCTATTGTGCAAGTCTACTGGCTACCCTACCCTCCGGGTAGAAACAATTCATCGTCATTATGGTGCCAGGAATAGGCAGGGCGGTGGATCTCTACCCGGGCAAGTTGCTGCACTGCACTCTACCACCAGTGATGATGGAATGTTGAGCGTATTATTATTAATAACTTGAAACTAATGTAACTTCCAAATGGCGTCACCATACACTCCATAAGCTAACAGATTCTAACCTAACCCCGTGTTGGTCCGGGCTCCTTTGTACAATAGACCATCTGCCTTCCTGTGCTAGGCAGCTCGTAAAGGCAAGCATAGGCTTACCGTCACTAACACCGTGACTTCTGACTAGATGGTAGATTTTCGCAGCGACTTACCCGGATTGGTACCACCGCCTTACCTATTCCTGCCGCCATAACGTCATAACGTGTTCCGGTTCGGAGGGTAAAGTAGCCGGTAAACTTACTTTTGCTCGAGGCCGAACATCCCGGCCTCTGGTTGGCAACGCACCATTACCACCTTTGGTGTCTCTAGGCTGCGGGAATTTCTTACCATCAAGAAATCCGTCTGCTTGTTTGCCTTCCAATGTTATAAAAAAAAGATCCGTTTGTTTATTTTTTTTGCATTTTCCACCATTGATTACTTCTACTGCCATTTTAATATCACTAAATAATTTTGTGTAACGATCATTGTTTTTATTACGTTGCAGGTTACGTAAGAGATTACACGGGCAGTTTCGCAATGTGCATACATGTACAGAACGCCATGATAATGTCCTGTGTCCTCGTGTGGGGAGTGGAATACGCCCTGGCATTCACGAGACGGCGTAAAGTGGTACAAATATAGTGCAGCTCTCTTGGTGCGTCGCAGCTCTCCAGAAGCAGCTAGAAATATGTGTCTATTTTAGTATTAAAGAAAGAATCTAATAGATTCGATAGGTTTTTGAATTTCTACATTTTTAGATTTGGACTACAGGTATCCAAAATAAATACAAGTCGGTAGTTTTTGCCGTAGCGACATTTTTTTCCAGTTTTTAAAGAGAGATTCTCAAGGGTTCCGGTACGAGACTGACTCTCAGTACAGGCTTGTGCAAATAATATGAGTACCGCAGGTAGGTGTGGAGTTTAAAATAATATTAGATAAAAAGTTTACACTATTGGTCAAAGTGTCAAAATTTTTGCATTTAAATCATCATTGCCAACTTAAAATCCCAAGTAAAACTTACAATCTTCCAAAATAGTATAAAAAAAATATGTGGCAGCGAGATTCTTCTGGGCAATCATTATGAAATAAATAATAAAAAATATATGTTTAAATAAATAATCAAGACTGCTCAATATTTTTATAAACAATACTGATTTTTTTTGTCAACAGTACAGCTATAAAACGATCGTAAATGAAGTGAGATCAACATTAATTATATTAAAATGCAACTTAATAATAATAATGATAATGTATCTGTAAATTGCGTCAAAGATGTTCAAAATGCGCAGTAATTGGTTTAGGTAATTTTCGAATATTTCAACACACGAAAATGCGAAAGAAATGCCAAATTTTGCTCAAATTAATTGCCGGGGGTATACTACCATGAGCTTCTCCAGAAAGGGCTTACATAGCGCATACTGTGGTCGCGGGAGATTCTTGCACTATATAAACCAGTTCAGACAGTCGCGTTTCCTGAGTCTAGGAACTCGGTCGCCATTTTGCTGTCGCCGCAACTACGCGGTCTTCGAGACGTATGGTTTTAGTCAAAATGGAGTTCAATAATAAAGTTAAAATAGAATTGCCATACAATAATTATTAATTACACATAGAACATACAATACATTCACGTAATATCGAACCTTTATATGATGCACGCTAAATCGTCGACTTTGTCTTCGTTTAAAATATTTCCGTCGACGGTATACTAGCCGTAACGCAACCGTTGTTTTCAAAACAATGAGACCCTATCTGCTTAGGTACGCTCGTTAAACTCGGTTTATGGTCGAGTGGCTAGCGTACACGCCTAACTATACCAATCAACCGTGAGGCTCGAGTTCAATTCCCGACGGGGGCAGGCATTTGTGTGATGAACATTTAGATGTCTGCATTTCCGGGTCTGGGTGTTTATTAAATTTATTCTGGTATCTATTTAAGTATTTCTATGTATTAGAGTCGTTGACTAACACCCATAACACATAGCATATAATTTGCTAATTTTGGGGTTAGTTTCAATTTTTGTAACTTGTCCAGGAATATTTATTTATTTATTTAATATACATTTCGTTGCGAGAGAGGCTACGCGCGTAATACGCCCTTCCTGGAAAGGCTGTATACAGTCACAGACTGCGTTTTATGGGATCAGTCTACTGGCCTCAACTTTTGAAAAGTACTTTATCAGACTGATATATTTTAAACTGAGTATCCACTAAATATACACTTTACTCGACATAATGCTAACATTTCACTTGAAGAGGGGACCATTCTTGTTTAATTTGATGATATATTGTATGTTTATCACAAAAGCACATGTGAGACATCGATATTTTTATTTCTCTTTTATATAATTGTTTTAAAAAAACAAGTTAATGTTTAATTTCTAATTCTTTGACAAGAAAACAAGACAAAATCGAATATGACGATTCGTACGTTTAAACGTGCAGTCAGAGTTATTTACTTTACAAAAACTCATTTTTTTTTATTGAAAATATAAATTACTTGAATGAAATTAGGTTATCCCAATATAACCTCAAATTTAAAATGCAAAGTAACGTGCAAAAATACGTTTTCTATTATATATACGTCAAAAGTTGCATAGAAAATCAAAATTCAAAGTAAAAACAAATATTTACGAAAAACATTAAAAATTACAAAAAAACATTAACCCTATTCACAGACAGACAGTGAGTTTATTGAACTAATATATTTTTAATACTAACAGTGTAATGCTATTGAGTTTTATTAGATGGTCTTGTCTCTGTTGTTTCTTGTTTTATCAAATATTTGCAAATTTTTTAAAGTTTAAAAAGCTTAGTTATTAGATTCTGTGACAAAACTAAAGAAGTTAAAATAAATATAATATATATTCTGTAGATTCAAATAAAACTGTACCAGTTGTATTTACTTTTCAATATAAATATATCAGACAAAAATAGTTAGTAAGAAGTTTGAGTGATTTTTTGTTAAAGTTATTTTTAGAATATTTTGTTACTTAAAAGTTTTCTAGTTTACATAAGTCAAATTAGCCTATGTATATTGCTTATGGGTTATTTAACCAATTTTCAGATAACATCATTTGAGAACTTTTTATAGTTTATATAAGAAAATTGTCAAAAAAAATATAATGTCAATTTAGTATTTTGACATTTGTATGGTTTGATAAGTTTGACAAATATTTAAAAAATGTGTGTGCAGCTCGAAAACAAATGAAGGTGATGTAAAATTAGGACTGAAAAGTTAAATGTTACATTTTGGTTAAGTTGGTTTGGAAAAATATTTTATAAAAATGCATATGCAGTAGCGACTTTATTTTTTTTTTGTTAATGTAACATACTTGTTGTCTCGGTTAAATCAAAGGTGACAAGCAGAGATTTTAGTACCCAAGCATAAGTATACGTAAATACATTTTTATAGTAATTTTATTCTTAAAAAACAATTTTCAACAACTATTTTTAAACCCGTTGTGATACAATTTTCAAAAATTATACTCTTGACATACTAAAAAATATGGGACTGAAAATAAGCATAGTAGTTTACTGGACTACAATGTTTCGCACTTCCTAAATAGATGGTTTGTCCCTTATCAGGAATGGTGTACTTATTCTTACTTATGTACTTATTTTGCAAAAAAAATATATTAGTTTTAAAAAAACGTGTTCGTCGCGTCCGATATAACGGACACAAAACACTTGCGCGTCATGCAATGAATCGGCTTACATAAGAAATTTTTTACTTAAAAAAATATATGTGATTTAAGAAAAAAATGGCTAGACTTATACAGATCTAGCGTAGACATATCAATTATATTGATTTCGCACATCATTAGATGGGTGCTAATTTGTTGTAATTGTGCCCATTTGTTGATTGTTGCGTACATATTATTTAAAAAAAATATTCATTCGTTCTTTTTGTATTTATTATACGGGATTTGTTTCATTGTATGTGCGAGAATAAGGTCTGGTGAACTCTTATTTAAAATGTTAACATATTTCACATTATACTTTATACTATAACTAGCGACCCGGTACGTGCTTCGCTAGGTATAAACTGAAATATTAAAAAAATATATTGGAACTTAAAATTCATTTATTCAAACAAAAAAAAACATTTTATCAATTCCTACCTTTTTTGAAACTTATCAAAAACAATTGGATAAAAATTTTTTTTGTTTTTCCATTTTGAGCATGAATAAACAAACTTCTGGGGATACTCTGGAACAGGCAACATAAAGTTGGACATGGAAAAAACATTTAAAAAATATATAAAAACATCAACATAGAAAAAAACAACTGAAAAAGTTTCAATATGACAGCACAATCCTTATCTAAAAAAATTTCAATTTGATTGAAAAAAACATCCATTAACGCCTTTCACCATTTATTGAATTCAATTGTTACAAAAATGTAATAAATGAAGAACCGCTCCACCAATTTTATGCAAACTTCACATAAACCATCTACTAAATAGTCCGAACAAAGTCTAAACATATGGTTTGGATAGGTGAGCCCGTTCTTGAGTTATAAAAAACTGAAGAATTTTTAATAGTAATTTTTAATATTAAAAATTCTTAATTCTTCAGTTGTTTTTGTAACTGACCCTATAACGGCGGCGATCGTACGTACTTATAACAGTGTCACGTAATTGGTACAAATTATAAAATGGCGTACTTACTATATGTAAGGCGTACCTATAATGTGTAATGCGTACTTATAATTTGTAATGCGTACTTATATAACTTGCAGTACGAGTAACAATTTAGACGTTATAATTAAAGATTTTTCTATCAAATATTTCTACAATTATTGTCATATGATGACCCCAACGAAGGCCAGCCCAAGTCTCCGAGTGTAAATAAAAATCGCGTTAATATGGCGAAGATATACTGCTCTCTAATATATTCAAAAAGATCATTAAACTCGTCCATTATAAATAAATTTAACCCCAAATAATTTTTTTTATAAGTCTATTTTTGAATTAAAAAACGCTGAAGTCGCTTACGTTAAGCTACATAAATTATGAGTAGTTATCAAGATCCAGCTCGTGACTTACGTCAACCAAGTTACATAAAAGAATAGTGGGCGACCACGAAAGTGAGCAAATTCTACCTGCCGCGGTCTGTGAAGCGCGCTTGTAGAAGTATGATTCTTGTGTGTGTATTCTCCGCGTGTATAGCAGGCATTAGAGTTTGATCAGTTGCTTCCTTCGAATTCCTAATATTTTTTTGTGTTATGTAAAAAAAAATTGCTGATACGTGTTCGATGATGCTGACCATAGACAGTATTTGTATCTATCTAAAATCTTATTCAGACATTCTTGTTATTGAAATGTCAATTTAACGACTATCCCGACTAAAACTATCATGACAAGAATCAGCTACTTATACAAGACATAAAATTTATATTTAGAATTAACTATTTTATATTTAAATATGTTAATGTTTTTCTTAAAACTTTTAGATTTTTCCGAAGATTGTGTCTATTGTTTATATATCAATGTGACAGAATGTAATTAAAATGTTGAAATGGCAAATTAAGTCACTAGAAACGAATACAATGGCCTCAAGTGTCAGGTGCCGAAACTAGTAGGCATGAGGATAATGGCATGTATCTTTTTGGGTAAAATTTTAATTAAAATGAAAACTAATTATATATCTTTATTTTTTGTTATGAGAAACGTTCACACTGGTGACTTATCTCTTCATGGATACGCACATATTATGAAGAAAGTATCTATTAGATAGAGCTTACTATTTTCAGCAAAATGCTACAACGTTATGTGACGATCGTAAAAAAATTGTATTAAGTTATAACAAAGTAATATAATATTTTCCCGGAAATAGAAAATTTTCTTCAATATTGATTTTGTGTAAAGGGCCAAAATCGTTTACTGGATTTTATTAACAAAAAACTTCTCTCTAGTTCTAAGACTGTTTTGTATTAAATGGCCAAAATTATGACAATTTTTATTGTTTCTATAGTGTAAAAAACATTGTTATTATTAACACAAACATTTTTGAAGTTATTTTTTATGTATCGTCTTCCAACTTCCATGTTTGTATTGTTCCTTAATATATGTATTTCATTTGTCGTCTGTTAATGATATTACAAGTGCCAAATATGCTTTATGATTGACAATATTTCGTAGGTTTATTTTCATGAAGAAATAAGTATAGCTTAGTACTACTATTTAAATAATGCGCTTCGGATGTCGGATTTAAATTGGCTGACCTAATAAACATTTAAGTGAAATGACTAATTATGTAATAACAACTATAGATATCTTTAAAATACATTCAGATTTCCGAATCTTGACGAAAATAGTCGTAGCGCCTAATTTAAATAGTACTATTATAACTATTTAGTTTGATTAAATGATTATGTTAACATTATGTGGATAATCGATATAGATTTTTTATTATTTTAACAAATCTTAACTAAATGTTTATTACTTGTAGTTGTATTTATAGACGATTGTGATTTTAGACGATTATAGTAACAAAACTGGTTGGTAGCTGCTCTCTGACATATCAAATAAAAGATGTATCTTTTGTAGAGTTGTTTGAAATAGTTATATACATACAAATTTTTATGTTAAATTACTATGTTACTGAAGCTGTTAAAATAGATTTGAAATATGAATAGCCCTCGGTCATCTTCGAAATCAGACTTCGAGTCATAAAAAAGAAATCATTTGACAATAGTAAATCTTTGATCGTAACTTTAACGTATCTAAAAATACTTGCGTTTGCAAATTTCAAAAGACACATGTATTTTATAAAAATAGGAAATACCGTCCTTAACGATCTTGATTACACAAAAAGAATCCTGAGCCCTTACCATGGGTTTAAGGCTTGTTAAGTGTACTTATAATCGCTACCGTTTCTGTAAATTATTTGTATGAAAACTTTGAACAGCGCCTCTAGTGGTTAGTAAGAGAAATACATTTTTAGTTCAAAAGTGTCATAGATTTCGACAAGTAACTTACTGAATGTAATATATACGATCTCATGGTAAGGGCACTGAAATAATAAATCATCGTTTGCCTCAGCGCCACCTACTTAAAACCTGTAACCTAATTAAAATTAGTTTAAGTTTTTCAACAGTACTTAAAAGCAATAGACATCTAGTTTTTTCAATAACTTTGCACCGAAATTTCTATTTTCTAGCTATTTGCTCTTTTCTTCCAAATTTTCATTATTATGTTAATATATTATGTAACATATACACAAATATATTTTAATTATTTGGACCACCCAATTTTTATAAAAACTCAAATCTACCACGAATTTTTACTAAAATATTGAAAATGTTAATTTTACGCTTTATGACAAAATGTTATGCCAATGTGAACCAAGTAGAAAATGTAAGTAGGTAATACGACAGTTTTCATGTCCAACGACTTTAAACGGAAGAAATAATTAACTATAAAATTCGTTTGACATTATAATTGTCGAGCCATGGTTTCAGTGAGATGTGAAGGTAGGCCTAGTGCAAACGATCATTTGATTGTTTTTACAGATTTTTTTAATTAAAACACTGTATTATTATAGCTAGTTTGGAGTTGTGTATCAGCATTTATTCGACTAAAAATATATATATTTCAAACATGTTGTCAAGATTATATGAATGTTATCTCTCAAATCCATACACATTCTTGTGTAGATGAAGTAGTTCGATTGATGAGAGATTTAATGGACAAGTATTGACGGGACATGTTTAAGTAATTTATATTATAAAGGGTTTCATTTGAAGGACTTGCCCAATATTGAAAGACACCCGTCTTTACCAACCCGTCACAATCAATAAAACTTTCGATGTATGGAACAAATAAATACAAGACAAAGAGAAGCGACATAAATAAATCATTTAGCTGATTTCTGCCAACTGCATGCGAAAGTTGATGGTACTAGGTACGATTAGCGTGACAGCATTTAAAGTCTCATATCTCTTCAATCAATTGAGAATTTAATCTCCAGACTGGCTGTAGTTGTTTTAGACTTACACAGAGTTAATTTATAAAAATATCATTTGCACTGAGTTTTCACATACTACAATAAAATCAATTTAAGGTATTCAAATTGTATTTACATTAGACGATGACTGCGATTTAAGTCACTTGGCGTCAATAGTTCATTAGACAATTATTTGACACTAGCTGTTGCCCGCGGCGTTGCCCTTTAGTTATTGGTCCTACAGCAACATTTTTTGGGAGAAAAACCATCTTATGTGTTAATCCAAGTTACTCTATGTATGTGCCCAATTTTATGAAAATCGTTCAGCAGTTTTTGCGTGAAGGTGTAACATACAAACTGACAAACTTTCGCATTTATAATATTAATAGGATAAACTGACACAACATATGGTTTTTTGCAACATTTCATCGTCTATCGTACGGATCATTTAGCGTTAAACTCACTTTGGTTGACGCTGTACGTACGCTCGCATCACGACTCACCGTGTACGATTTCTGTTTATCCCTTAATGTTAGTTACATTAAAAACCAGCACATCTTAAAATTATTTAAGTATATTTGATTTTTCTCAAGAAGATAAACAAAAGTCGCAGGCGATGCTTCGCATTTAAGTTAAGAGGCACCTGTCTTATTGCGAAAAAACTCGATTCAGGAGTCAAGTGACATAAGGTTCTACCACATCATAACGATTAAACATGCAATGATACATTCTACAATATTATTAACGTACTAAATTGATACCGTGTTTTTGAAGTGAAAACTTCTCTAGGGGCGTTGCGCATTTTTTTGAGTTGGTAAAAACTTCTAAACTCGTGTCAGGACACGTGACCTGATCGAAAATTAGTAAGACGGCACAGGGCGTTTGTGCGAATGATCGTATTGTCATGTTTGTGTACGATAGCGCAAAAAATGAATATTGTATTCCACCACATAAATGATAGTATTTTCATACTGATAACTAAAGCAATTCGTGCAAAATTATTCCCTACCCATTCCAAAATATCAAAAATGCACAACGTTAATATTCAAGTTTTCATTTCTGCCGGCACTCCCGGAGTGCAACCCGTCGTTTTTTTTACGTGTGACATTAAATTCATGGCAAGCTATGTAGCCTAAATACAAATTGGCATCTCTATGAAACGTAATATTAATGTATAACTATGTGCTATACACATAGAGAGTGGGTTTGTATGTTTTTGTTAACATACTAAAGTGATTTTGTATGGTTTTATAATTGAGTGATGTACATAAATGATTGGAACTGAAATATAAGCTGTATTTTATGAATTATGTACCTATCGAACCTACTTTTAGTGGAGCATTTTATAAACGATATTATATAAGTGTACTTATTGGTTACCATTTCTGTTTTTTATTTATGCCCCTTTGATTCTTAAGGTTTCTAAAAAATCTGGACATTGGTTTTGTTCAAGATGTTTTACCCGACTCTAAAAAAGGATGAGGTTGAGATGAGATTCGATTTTTTGATCGTATTTTTTTGTATGTTCGGTTGGCTATTGACGGAGTTATAGCGAAACAACGCTATGGTTCTTTTTTAGACAGATAGGTCATGATTCCGAGGTGGTCCCTAATTTTGTCATGGTCCGTCTAGTGGTTTTAGAGTTATACTAATCCATAAATTTTTCGCGACGTCATGGAGGTCGTCAAGATAATATAATAATTGAAAAATTTAAGTAGGATGTTATAAAAAGGTATGTGGGACCATTTCGACCCATTTGCTTTCTTTCAAAAAAATAATTATCAAATCGCAACGTGGTACCCAATGAA
Organism: Calephelis nemesis; assembly: GCA_002245505.1. NCBI lineage: Eukaryota > Metazoa > Arthropoda > Insecta > Lepidoptera > Riodinidae > Calephelis > Calephelis nemesis. The sequence goes on from NJDD01007194.1 coordinate 219,157, forward strand.
ATAGTTGGAATCGGTTTTTACAGTTTTACTGCACTTAATTATTTTTTGTATAAAGTAACATTTCCTAAGATATCACTACCCTCACTTCTGGATTTGTATAAGATAAATAATAGGGCAGTGGGCAGTACTAGAAAATAGTCGATAATTATTCGGATGTTAGACGTGTGTGTGTGTGTTTTTTTTTACTTGAGACGTCAGCGAATGAGCACTGCGCTTCTGATGGTCTTTTGACACCATAGAAGTTACAGTTGCGTTGATTTCCTAAGGCCGGAATGAAAGGTCTATTGCACACCCTGTCATAACTCTACAGACCGGAACATGACATTATCATTTTGACGGCAGGAATAAGTGGATCCCTACCCGGGAAAGTTGCTGCACGGCACTCTACCACAAGTGGAGTTTTGCACTATACAATCAGTAAGTTCTATTTTTTTGTTAGAGGAAGTCGGTCGGTACTACCAGACGTATATAGACTAACACTAAGTCCTCAAACTGGATCTCAAGCGATTTGCGGGGCGACGGCGAGAGCGGGGCGGGCGCGGGTGCGGCGAGCTACGCCCGAACTTCTGTTTGAACTTTGATGTGAGCACGGTGTCGATACGGCGGCAGCAACTTTTGAACCGAGTACTTTTGATTCGTATGATTTATTATGGACAAAAGAAGCTGTTCATCCTTATCGCAAAGGAAAGAAAAAGGTGACTTTTCTATTATCATGAACGAATACAAAAGAATGGGTGGAGACACTTTTGATTAATATATTTTAAGGAAAGAAAAAGGCGACTTTTCTATTATCATGAACAGATACAATAGAATGGGTGGAGACACTTTTGATTAATATATTTTATTGTTGGAACTATAAAGTCCAATTTAGAACCTACCTACACATATTACCTTTTTTTTATAATAAAAATTTTTGCTATTCCGAATTGGCGATTTAACAAAAAATTCACTAATTACATCCTCCGGTAAAATGCTGCGATGTACCTAAATGTATCGACAAATATTAAATACAAAAGGGAACAGCACTACGTAAACTCAATCACAGACAGATCGCTTGACGGTCGTTCGTCGATCGAGCGACGCTGTCCGCCCCGCTCCCGCTCCGCTGACACCAGTCCACTTCAGTAAGAATCTATGTGTTAGATCGCGCCGCTCTCGCCGCCGCCCCGCAATCGCTGAGATCCAGTTTGAGGCCTAACTGATCAAAATCCTTTAATAATTTGATAATATTTGCTTACTTACCTATAATAATCGTAAGTGGATCACGACTTAACGGATAACCCGGATTCGTGTCACGACCAGGAACATGCAAGCTAATGGTCCCTAATGGCCCTAATGGTCTAAGTTCCGAACATAGGTCAATCTTTACCTTTTACGGTACCAATCCGGGCGAGACGCTGCGAAACTCGACCACCTTGTAGTATGTCTCGGTGTTAGTGACGGTAAGCTCGCAGCTCGCCTTTTACGAGCTGCTTGGCAAGAAGGCAGATGGATCAATTCTGCAATAAGGAGCCCGGACCAACACGGGGAATATTATTATAATAAAAATATTTTTAGGCAACCCATTTCTAAGAAACTAAGTAGGTATGCTATGAAATATATATATCTAACATTTTTAATTTTATATATAAATTAAAATTAATACGCGACGATTTAAGTTAAATCTTAAATATATTTTATTCAATTATCAGCTCAATGTAGGTTCGGATCTTTTACTATGAGTCTGTTATCAGATACAAAAATCATATGCAATGTTCCTAATACACTTTTGTTGCTGATGGTACCTACCTGTCTACTTATATCGTAATTCGTAATTGTCAAATCAAGGTTCCTAATTTAGCACGCGTTCGGCATTTGGAGGGATTAACTTAAGTTTGTTGGTTTCCCGGCTTTTCACAGTTCAATAGCTATTTAGACTGCTTTCGTGTAACTCGATATACTTTGGTAAGTACTTAATCATTATCTTTCAATATCCTGCTTCTTCCTCACTTTACCATTTATCATTAAGTGATATTGTTTTACTTTTGCCATGTTAATTTTTTTAATGTTACATCTTTAGGATTTTGGAGAAGAATCCAAAGATTATATTAACGATGAGCTTGTTCACGCGGTATCCGGGCGGTAACTCGCAATCAGCGTTTTATGCGCTTAAACATGAGATAGGGTTAATTCACCAGTTCGCATCCTTTTTGTGGAGTTAGCAGATTTGAGGAAAAATATAAAATGTTCTAGATCTACCAAGTTTTAAATTAAAAAAATATTGTGACCGATGGTACTACTAATGAGTAGTATAGACTATTGTGTATATGAGTAGTAAAGCTAAGTTTTAGCCAAAATATGTGGTGCTTTTTAATAAATAAATCAATATAAGACGTTTTACCCAGTTCGCGTCCATAAAATCTAGATTGCTTCCACCCATAGACCAGTTTGCGTCCTTGGGACCGGTTGGTTCTCCAAGGATCTCCTACCAGGAAAGTGCTAAAAGACAAGAGAAGGTTAAACATGGTGTGCTATTTTAGTTAGGTACTAGATGGTAGAGTCACAGTATTAAGAATTCTACCTACCAGTAGTCCAACTCCTTTGTTCTTGAATTCATGCCGACATTTTACATACCTACTCACGGCAAGTCAGTCAAGGGTCAGGGTTGTCGAATAATAACATTTTAAATATTTCATCTAAAAGTTTCATTTTAAAATAACAAACAAAAACATGTGAAGTTAATAATGAAGCCGATGATGGTCTTGCTGAAGTTTCGTCCACAAAATTTTCATCCACAGTGGACGAAACGACACCTTTCATTTTATTATTTATTTCACCGACGATTCGTAAACCTATCAAATTATTGAAGATGTTTAGTACAGTCAGATGAAAAAGTTTTATGCTAATGAACAATAAAATAACAAAAAAATATTATATATATTTGACAACAGTTACATTGATTTGGCATTACCTACTTACTATTTTTAATCACAGATATAATCAATTCAAACTAAAATCATTCATAATGTATAATTCGCAGTAGGTATGTGATATATGTATGAATCCATTATAAAGCTTTTTTGCTTCGTGCCGCACATAGGAGTGAAATAATTTTCACCATGCTATCCATAAAATATTTGGATTTGTTTTACCCACTTTAACTTTATACTATTATGTGCTTAACTTCATAATCATCATACGTGTAATTTTTTTTTAAATTAAATCTTGAGTAATTCTTGATTTTGATGTATCAATTTATATACAAAAGCTAAAAACATACACCTAAATGGATCGCTTTATTTTGTTAAAGTTTTGTATCTGACTGTATAATTTTTTCAACGGTGCACTAATCGACAGTGGAAAAATAATAAAATAAAAAGGTGTCGTTTCATCCATTGTGGATACATAAAATTTAATGAAGGAAACGTCAGCAAGCCGGCTGGCTTATTTACGAAAAAAAAACGGAACACATCCTGTAAACCATTATAAATTTACAAGACAGCAAGTATTACATTATAATAAATTACACTATAACATATTTTTTAACAAATAACGAGTGCAAACCCTTCTAGATAGAGAGCGCAAACTGTATAGAGTTTGCGCTCGCTGACCCTGCCGCTCGCTTCCCCGCGTTCCCCACAGCGTTGCTCTGTGCAAGTACATGAGTCGGCCGACTGTTAGTATTAAGACTGTAGAGAGTTCTAGGACAACTTGTCCGAATATAACATAGATAAACCGTCATGGGTACCTACTGAAATGGGGTTTCGGGTGGGTTTTGTTGGAATGCCACAGATGGGGGCCTCACCAACTAAAACTTTACTGTCTTCACTCTGTCCTTGTTAAAGAGGGCCATGGGAACTACTAGGTGGGATATATGTAGCAAATTGTGTTTTTACAATTTCTGATTGTCTTAGGTATTAAATGTACTAATGGTCACCCGTTGGTCGAAATTCGACCATAATAAATTTTAATATCTTGTTGATAAGAACACCATCTTCATTTCTTAAGACCAACTACTTTGTTTCCAAACTGTATGGTGCGCCAACTGTGATATTTTATCGTTATCATATATATATTTGTTTGTGTGTGTGTGTGTCAAATGCATGGTAGTGTGGGTAATGTTTTATATATGTTGATTTAATGTATTTTATAAGCATTATTTCTGATAATATTAGCGTTCTGCACTTCTCCTACACATAAACTGTAAGTGTGCAAAATTTTTTGCTCCTGCGTTAATTTTTGTAAAAAGGGGTCCAAAGTTTTGGTATCACGTATTAATATATAGATTGCTGTTCTCCATAATGTAATAAACCTATATGTTTATATCCCCTTTGAGACACAACGTAAAATATTGAATTACGAAATTTTATTTAATATGGTGTAATACTATACCTATAATCATTTTTAACCTTAAATTATAGTGTCAGCATTATTTATCAACACTAACACTTAAATTGACATTTATGATATAACACTCAGATATAAAAAATCATGTTTTGGTCTCGTTTGACTATTGATATTGCCAATTTTTGGGGGCAAATTTCACGGCTCTTTGAAAACCGAGTTTAGTAAAACTAAGTTCAGTGTAAATGAGTTCAAATTGATTTTTCAATTCTACGTTTGCTACGCTATGCTACGTTTTCGACTTTTTCTTTTCTACGTGTATGATAGTAGCTGTTGGTGGTCTATTGCAACTTGATATAAGCACCCTAGTTGACACCTGGGTACAAGTGTGTGAATAAATCAAATGTAAATGACATATGGGTGAACAAGCATACGGCTCCCCTGATAGTAACCGTTATCCATAGAGACCATAGGTGCACCGCTGTCCGCTGTGGGGCATCAGGCTCTTTTTAAAGTCCATCGGTTAATCTACCCTCCGGCCAGGAACAGATATGATGATGGATCCATAGGACAAGTTGCTACACAGCATTCTGCCACCATTGGTCTCGTTGGTAATGATCCATTCAACCTATGCTTACCACTTACAAGCTTGAGAGACAGAACTCATGGAGCGATTTTTACCCGCGCCCGCGGCGTGGCAATCGCGGTTCTGCGATTTTGTTACAGAACTCACGAGGCGGTCCCGCAGCCGCCTTGGTTGAAACTATCGCCCGCAAGCTTGGCGGTTGATGATCGCGCGGACGGCGGTTGCAGTTAAATAATCAGTACAAATAGTACAAAATGGTTGCCAGCCAAGCGATTGCAGAGCGTGCGGTTGCAAACCGCCGTAGCGGTGGGAGATCGCCGCCCGCACCGCTATCGCGGGAACCGCAACAACCGCGGTCGCTACGGATGAAAATCTACATTCTACGGAATCTGCGGGCCCGCAACCACCGCGGTCGCGAGTAAAAACCGCGACCTCAGTTCTTAGTCTTAGTTTGACAGATGGTCTGTTCTACACACAGGACTCGGACCAACACTAAGAAAGTTTATCACTTTGTAAGATAATAACTTATACTTATAAGTTGGGAAAAAAGTAACCTCTTAGCAGAATGGATTTTATTGAGCTTGACGTTTTCTTCAATAACATATTTTTTCTATTTGGTTTGCGAATCTAGATAATAATGTCGCTAATATATAACAAGAATGTATATCGTATATAGCACGGAAATGGTCCAGTATTTCTACAAGGTCTTCAATGTAACATCATACCTCTGTAATGGCAAACGATCAAACAGGTTATCATAATATAGACAATATTGTTTGTAAACATTATGCAATAGAATGTTTCTATTCATAAATAGATGTGACTTGTTAGTCACTACGTTCTTTGGGACAGAAACCTGTTATTGCCAAAAGAAAACCTGTTGGCTGCTGGACACTAATTAGGCATATTAAGTATGCCAGATGGACACCATCGATAATTAACAAAACCCGTGTTGGTCTGGCTTTTTTGCAGAATAGACCATCTGCCTCCCTGCCAGGCATCAGGTTAAAGGCTAGCATAGGCTTACCGTCACTAACACCGTGACATCTGACTAGGTGGTAGAGATTCGCAGCGATCCGCCCGGATTGGTACCACCGCCTTACTTTTTCCTTCCGCCATAACGTCGTGACGTGTTCCGGTTCGGAGGGTTAGGTAGCTGGTAAACTTACTTTTGCTTGAGGCCTTCTGTTGGAAACGCACCAATACCACCTTTGGTGTCTCTTTGAATTTCTTACCATCAGGAAATCCGTCTGCTTGTTTGCCTTCCAATATCATAAAAAATTAAAAATGAAACAGTTACAAGGGCTCCAGATAACATTAGAACAAGTTTGTGAACCGATGCGGTGTTGGGTAGTTAGGTAGAGTATATTTCACAAATTGTTCCCGGGTATTGGTCCGCCTTCTTTGTGTAGCAGACCATCTGCCTCTCTGCCCGGTAGCTTGCAAGAGGCGAGTTTAGTTGAATGAGTCATAAGAAGAATACTAGGAGTAGAGTGCTGTGCAGCAACTTGGCCGGGTAGGCACCGTTTTACCTATACCTGCACAATGAGACTCCTTTAGGAAGCGTACCTATTATTTTAGACCAATTAGGTAGTACATAAAATTTTATGCATCCAATCGTGAATACCAGAAAAAGATCGCTAATTAAAAATAAAGATAACACTGCTTTTCTAATATTATATTATACTACTAGCTGACCCGGCAGACGTTGTTCTGCTATGAAAAAATTGGAGTGAGTCACCCTTATCACTAAGGGGTATGAAAAAGATTCACCCTCATCACTTAGGGTTATGAAAAATAGATTCTCAGACCTACTCAACATGCTTACAAAATTTCATGAAAATCAGTCAAGCCGTTTAAGAGGAGTATGGGAACGTACATTGTGACACGAGAATTTTATTTAGGCATAAGATTTGTTTTTACGAGATGTTTGAAGTTTTAAGATGACAAAATATACCTACCTAGTTAAATTATATGAATTATAGTAATATAAAACAAAACATAAACTATAATTTAAAATATTGGAAATAAATACTTACCTACAAGAAAAGAAGAATTAGTATTTAATGGTAGGGATATAAAAAAAAAATTTTGTGGTGGTGTTAGGCGTAGGGACGCGACGACCTCATCGCCCACTGTTGGGACGATCCAAAAACTTGGGGTTTTTGAATTGTTTCACTAGTGCAATCAGTCACCTTTCCGAGTGGTAGTGCCATGCTGTTTGCCTGTATGACTGCGGCTTAATGGGCTGGCACGTCCGGGGACGTACCACTCTCTCACTTAAGACCGGCGTGAAGTAGCGGTGTTGCTGCTGCGTTTCGCCTGGTTGGTGAGAGTCCCGGATGCCCACTCCCCCCCCTCATATTATAATGGAGCCGCGAATTCAAAGTATTAGTCCCCAGGGGGGTACCACCTGCATTAGTGGTGGAGACCAATCCCCCCTGGTGTTTCTAATTTAGAATCCGCGGATTCTAACCAGGAAACACTAGGTGGCCCCACATACTATGGGGGGGCCGATTTACGCGTAAAATTAGATATGTTCGAGGCAAGCAGGGCACAAAACTTCCGGCGACACCTTCCACTCTCCTTGTGGATTTCTGCAATATTAGGGGAATGCACTCCAACTTGAACGCCGTCCACTTTCACCTGGAGACGGCGAAGCCAGCCTTGCTCTTTCTGGCTGAGACGCAAATATCTTCTCCGGCTGACACATCGTACCTCTCCTACCCGGGGTATAAACTTGAACATTCATTTATACCACGGGCTGGCGTGTGCGCTTTCGTCAGAGAAGATATTTGTTTCCGGCGCCTCGGCAATCTTGAAGGCAAAGACCTGTCTATTCTTTGGCTGCGCGTTGACTGCTCAGAGCACCCGCGTTTCTACGCCTGTGCCTGTACTGTACAGGTCACATAGCGGCAATGCCGAGACAGACCGGCTCGTTGAGCAAATGGCTTCCGATTTTGTATCTGAGCAGATCCCATCCGCGGAGATCGTGATTCTTGGTGATTTTAACGCCCACCATGCTGACTGGCTTGGTTCACGTTCCACCGATCATGCGGGAAGATCTGTTCACGACTTTGCCCTTTCTTATGATCTCACGCAACTGGTGACTTCGCCCACGCGAATTCCAGATGTGGGGGATCATACGCCTTCACTGTTGGACCTTCTGCTGACCTATCACCCAGAGAACTATAAAGTCTCTGTCGATGCCCCTCTTGGATCTTCTGACCACTGCTTAATCCGGAGTGCAGTGTCCATTACACCCTGTGTGCGGCTACCACCGTCGGGTCGTCGTCGAGTGTGGCATTATAGGTCAGCAGATTGGGACAGGATGTGATCTTTTTTTGCGTCTTACCCAGGAGGCAGGAGGCAGATTTGCTTCTCGCTGGATGATCCGGACATCGTTGCTGATGCTGTCACTGATGTGGTACTGCAGGGTATGGAACTTTATATTCCGTCCTCTTCTGTGCCTGTTGGTGGCAAATCCCAGCCTTGGTTTAGTCGTCCCTGTAAGATGGCAC
>NJDD01007197.1:20434-42865 GCA_002245505.1 Calephelis nemesis
CGCCGTACACAGGGTCAGCGGCGGCCCGCGACCGGCCGGCTTCGTCTGTAACGGATGGTAGCTATTTGGCAGACACTACTTACTATCGCAGATTAGTAAAATATCAGGATAAAAACTATTCTATATTTTAATTTGGACCTAATATGATTTTAAAACAATATTTTAATCACTTCGCAGAATACTAATGTTTAGGCTAATTACTTGTCTGGACGTTTTCAAGAAACCGGATTGATAACTCTATCCCACTGCCGTAGCAAACAATTATTTCTTTAATGTGTAAAGACACCCTGTTTCCAATTCCTTTATATACAAAACATGCAACATTTTTATAAGGGATACAAGCACAAGGTATTTTGTGGCATTAGTGGCAAAACACAAATATTTAAGTGCTTCACATATGCTAACCCTCCCAAATATTATATTAAAACATACAGATAGCAAGCCAATAACTATATCTAGGTACTTAATAATTCTTGATTTTTTTTTAAAAATATCGTATTAGAGTATAAAAATATGTTTAATGAAGGGGACGTACTTCAGATAATTGTATAGTTGGTGTAATTCTGGTTGTTATTTGAGTGTTGTTAATAACAAAAAGGATCTATAGACATATTTACCTCATTAATTGCAGAACTTTGCCTCGTCAGACTTGGTGATTTTACATCTAAAGAACCACAAAAGCTTGGTTTGTCAAATGAGTCTAGAGCCACATCATATAGAAACCTTAGTACGATACAAGCGTGGACAAATACAACAGGTACATTTTCTGGAAACCTAAAAAAACAACATTTGTATAGACATTTGTTTTTATGGCAATAAATATAACTTTAATAAAAAATATATTACGTCATCTCCAATATATTTCCGGTGAATAATTCGTGAAAAACTTCATACAATTCCTGCTCGCCTGGTTCCATATCGTTATGTAATTCTACGTCTTCAGTGAAACAGCCCATCAATCTTATGGTTTCATAAAGTGTTGTCATACAAATCTAAAACATAAAACACTAAATATGAATAAATGTAAAAAAATATATATTTATACATCAATTAATTGTAGGAAAAATAATTTAAAATTGTAAAACAGACTTCAATTATTGTAGCATATACTACACCAACTAAGTAAACAAAAATTAAGTGTTACTCAAACACACTTTTCAGATCAGATTTCTATGGGATCACTTTTGAAACACGAAGTGATTTACAAGAAAAGAACTATGATAATCCATTTATAATTTTCGGAGTAAAATTTTGAAGTCGGTTGACAAAATTAAAGGAGGGACATACTTAACACAATTTTTTTTACATTCTTAAATTATAAGACAAACCTCGTGGTGAAAAAACTTCGCATTGGCCGGTTCAAATCTCATCGCTGTACTAATTGTATAGAAGACTATATGAATTAATTGAAGCATATCTCGATCCATAGGCTCGTCTCCTTTTAATTTGCCTTCCAATGAAACTAAAACGCTGGTCACGTAAACGAATCCGCTGACCTAAAAATATTCAAGCTATTGAAATAATATCAAAGTCCTACGACATGCCGAGCCCAAACATTATTTAATTTATTACTGTATTGTTACAAGATAGAACTTTTCTCAAGAGGACTTAAAAGTATGAGTCAACGTCAGTAAATAAGTTCAAGTCAGTCACAGTATCAGTTTTAGGTCTTACAGCGTCTTGCGCGTAAGCAAAGGTTACATTGCCCCGTAAATGCATTTCAAAATCCAAACCCATACGGAAACATTCAAACGTCATAATAAGCCCCTGGTCACTTTTTACTGTTGTTTTCCAGGTTTAAATATAAATAAATTTAAATATTGTTTTTCGCATACTATGTATTAATTAAATGTATTATTGGTTACTTTTTTATGTGAATAGATTTTGTATAAATCAAAACTGGTGCGATATTTGAGAGAAATTTAGAGGTTGTAGAGGGAGTACATTTTAAGACGACGGCAATAAGTAGTGTTAACATAGATTAATACATTTATAAGGTTGTTATTAAGTTACCTTTCTAAATATGGTCCTCGTTCGGTGCGAGTCCCTAAGACAGACAAGTAGGGCTTTCAGTATGTGCAGCTTAAGGCGCAGGGCCTCGGCGGGCGCCGCGTGCATCCCGCACAGCAGTGCCGACATGTCTTCTTCCCCAGACCCGCTCACTATCAATTCACGTATCACACCTAACAAGGACAAAATAGGGAATATGAAGGATAACTTTGTATAGATAAAATAAATCAGTTAGTCTAGTCGGAGAGTCTGTACTTAAAATTCGTGAAAGTTATTTAAAGTTAGGCAGACGTTTTCGCAGTCGAAATAATTGTTGTGCGTCGAAACATAAGACAACGTAAAACGCATTAACGTAAATAAAGTATCCAGTACATTCTCTAAGAAATACAACCAAATTTAAAATTAGTTCTATCTCGTTCCTTTACACAGCGTGCGCGTTTATTTTTTCTTTCTTCAATATTCGTCGAAACGCTGAATTTGTCAGTTTCTGACAAGTAAAATATCAATCATTTGAGATTCATTTACTTATCGAGAGCCAACTCTTAAAATGACTGAACAAAAATTGTTTACTATACATTTTTAGTACATCTCACTGGTACTTTATTACCTACGTTTAGTTTGTTTCAACATTTTGGTTTAGTACACCAACGTTATAGTAGAAAAAGATGGCGCTAATCTATATATTAATATGTGATGCCAAAACTTTGGACCCATTTTTCTAAAATTGCGAGGACGCAGGAGCATAAAATTTGGCACACTTATAGTTTATGTGTAGGAGAAGTGCAGAACTCTAATATTTTCCAGTAAAATAAAATCAATAAATAAAACATTACCCACACTACCATGCATTTGACACACCAAACAAGTATATTAATGGTTACGAAAAAGGATCACAGTTGGCACATTAAAAAGCTTGGAAACAAAGTAGTTGGTTTTGAGAAATAAGGATGGCGTTCTTATCAACAAGATATTAAAATCTATTATGGTCGAATTTCGACCAATGGGCGACCACTAGTTATTATAATAATCTAAAGGTATGTGGCCAGTCAACCTTTTCTGGTCCATGAAATAAACGATATAATCAACATACCCAATGCTTTACTCCTACAGGATTCATGTACCACCATTCCATGAACACATTTCGCGCCACCACAATCCCTGAAGACATTACAGTTATTCACGTTGCCACTTAGCAACGCTGTCAATCCTTCCATCACCAAAGCACCTAACTCTTCCTCCTCCTCATCAGCATTTGGATCTCTTATTAACGAATCTTGTCTAGACTGTCTTTTCCTACGTTCGGGCGCTTTAGGGGATTCGCACACATTTTTTTCAGTTTCCTTTTTCTTTTCTTCTTCTAAAAGTTCTTTGTCTTTCAAAAATACTGCATACCGCGAAAGGCAAGTTACGAACACCTCTAACATACCAACATCTCGGTAAACGTCTTTGAATATTGCATTATGTCTAAAATAAAATAACAATCATTAGTTACGTGATTGGGTGGGTTTTAAAAATATATTATTTTTCAAAAAACTTACTTTAATATATTCAACAGCGTCTTCATACATAATATACTACAGCTTTTTGATTTATTCGCTTTTAGTAATAAGGAAAGTGATATCAACTCTTTGCAAGGAACAAAGTTTAACTGAAAAACAATAAATTCGAGCAGTTCAAAGAACTTCTCTTGTATTTCCTTGTTTTTCGTGTGTATCCTTTCAGAAAACTGGCTTAATGTGTTTTGATTCTCTAATATGAAATAGTTGGCGTTGTCCGCATGATAAACACTAGATATTGCGTCGAGGATGGTACAACACAGTGCTGGCGATGAAGATTTTAGAAACACCGATTGTAAAACCTAAAAAAATACAATATAAATAGAAAGCAGTAAAAACTTTATAATGTAAAAAAATTCAAACTACGTTATGCAGTGATAGATGACAGCTTAAGGATAACATCTAATTTTCTTTGACTATTTTAAGTAGTGTTTGACTAGTGTAGGCGGATTATAAAATTGAATAACTTAAACATAATGTCAGATATTTCAAGAAGAAGATTGTTAAACTTGATACATTTTTATGCGATACAGATGCTAGTGCAGTTTTTTTTTGTATAAAAGAGATAGTTTTTATGACAGAAGCGGTAAATGAGCTCGCATTTTATTGATGTTATATTGCCGCCGCAGTGAAAACACCAATTCATATTTAACGTGATAACAACAAAAATTATATCACAGATTATAATAAAATATAAAGAACACATTAACATTTTTTATCAAACCTGAAAAGCTTGAACATTTCTCACTGCCTGGCCAGCTGCAGAAGGTTGAGGCAGAACAAACCCTTGTAACTGGAACATATCAGTGTTTGCTGTCGGCCGCAGCTCGGAAAACCCACACGCGCACAAAGATGATACCATGAGAACTAAATTCCTCAATGCCGCTCTAGCTTCTGTACCGCTCACCCTTTCTTCTTCTAATCTACGAATACGAGAGAACAATTTTGAAGATATCTCCATTTTTGATAAGATTGACGGAAATTAAGGACGATTTTTTTAGTTATTGGATATTGTGTACATATCGTGTAAAATTTGCCAGTTTCGTTGGATTTTTGTATAACTTTGTGTACTTAAACATGAACAAGTGAAGTATTCATGAAGAAATTAGTGCATATTTTTCTCGAAGACGCCAAATCTTACTTGACGAGTTTGGGTAAGGATGCCACCACTTTACCTAAGACCCTGACAAGACCAACTATGACGACTTATGACTTTTTTAAATCCATTAATTAACTTTTAAATCAGACTGGCGTCTATGTTCAGAGCTGTTATAAGTATTGGCAATACGAGTTCTTTGTAAAGTTGAAGTAAATAAAATGTGCATACAAAATCTTACAACACAAAAGACTACACTTTAACACTACGATGGAAATCAATAAACTAGAAGCAAATAAAACTATTGTAAATATATAAATGTATATTAAAAATATTCAAACTATCTTACATAAACAAAATGGTGCTTACCCACTTGTTAAATAATCAGGTACGTCTTGTGTTTCATGTCTGTGGTAATAACAAAAAAACAAAGTAATGAAAAAACTAAGTAAAACAATCAAAATAACAAACTAAGCAACATAATCTGTGTAGGCATTTTAATGAACATGCTTAAGCTTTTAGTCTACAAACATACTTGAGTAGAAACTCCGATAAAAATAAATATCCTTGACAGGAACGGAAGTCGTCCAATAGCAGCTGACTAATTTCACTTGAATCTTTTAGAAAGCAAAATACTGCGACGAACATCTCTACCACCTGTAAAGTTATTATTAACTGTGGTTAACCGTTTTTATTTTTATTTTTAAACAATGGTCAAATGACGCTGCTCCGTGATGTATTAAATCAAAACTATCTCTACGACAAATTACTAATTTATTTAGAGTGTAATAAGGTTGATTTTGCGTTGTGATTTGTTCATATACTCGTATAATACTGCTTTAAGGCATCACAGTGAAGCCAGAGGCCAACAATTTTATGAATTATCTGCCATATAAATAAACTGTTGCCAAATTAATGCGATTGTCTATTACCCTTCAGCGCAGATGGCAACGTACCATGCCACCTTTGGTGTCTCTGGGCGACATGAATTTCTTGCCATCGGGAAAACCGTTTGCTTGTTAGTTTTCCAATATCACAAAAGAAGGAAATTTTACTGAATACCGAACATCCCGTTTTTATTGAAATTAGAACCGGTATTTCAAAGACCTACATTTGATTCGGTATCCCGGTATTTCGGGACACCGGTTTGCGACCCCTAGTGCCCTTCCTATTAATGGACTGATCAGTATTATTCATTACGAGATGTTGCAGGTGCATTCGTCCGCGTATGTATTTAGTTCTCCTGTGGGATTTTTTTCAGCAAGTACAGCCTATTTGCTATCTCTATACACAAAAATAATATCACAGTATGATTTGGTTGCTTCGCAAAAAAAAGAAGGAGAAACAAATAAACACAATTTCGCGTTTATTACAGTACAGAATTAGGGACCTATTATTATTGATAAATTTTGTTATTATAAATAAAAAAAATACCTCTAATGGCGTCAATTCTGGTATTTTTTGCATATTTTCGATGCAAAGTGCAACACATCCTTTATCTGGAACAAATAAGACATTTATATGTAAAAACAAAAATTTGTCCATGTGTTTTGTGCCACAAATTGCATTATTGTTATTATAACATCGGAGAAAAACAGTGATAAATGGTATATAGACACTAAAGATAGCTATAGTTAACATAGTATTGGGCTCACAACAAAAGTTCTCTTTTATGGACTAAATTTAATTCCTTAAAACAGAAGTTTAGTTGTTTTTGACCAACAATATATTCAAAAATAAAAATTATCAAAATTCCTAAGATCCTTCCTAACACCTTTCAAACAAAAATCATTGAAATCAGTCCATCCGTTCAAAAGTTATGATACCGACAGACATGCACACCCGCTCACGTACGCACGTACGCCCGCACGCCATTGAAGGTTCAGTGAAGCACTAGCTCCAACAGGGCAAGATAATAATAAAATAACACAAGAAGCAATGATCCTGTGGGAGCAGCAGAAGCTTAGGAAGTTGTTTCTGTTCAATTGAGTCTTACTAATTAGAACAGTTTGCATTCTAATATTTGCTACAGAAATGAATACTTTCTACTAATACTATAAATGCGCAAGTTTGTAAGGATGTATGTATGTTTGTTACTCTTTCACGCTCGAATGGCTGAACGGATTTGTTTGAAATTTGGAACACAGATAGATTGTGACCTGGACTAACATATAGGCTACTTTTAATCCCGATCGCACAACGGGTTCCTACGAAAACGCGGGCAAAGCCGCAAGTAACAGCTAGTTTTTTATAAATATTGATTGGGTAAACCTTCTGAGTCACAAACCTACAAATAACAAAAAGCAAATAGTTATTATTACTTTGTAACTAAATAACGATGATCAAATCAACAAGTGATTAAAGTCAGATAATTATAGAATATACATAACATCTTCGTTTTATCTTGGCTATGTAATGTAATGATCAAAGTTAATAAATGATAATAGATGTTGTATATCAAAACTATATGTAAATATTACACACTAGATGTGTTAATTATATTGTCAAAGGATTGCAAATTGATTACGTGACTACTGTTTATCTGAAGTAACTTATAACATAGTATGTAATGTGTATGCAATGTCTCGATTTTGTTTAACATATGGCAAAAAATATCACTACATAGTATAAAATCAAGTTGCTTCCTCTGACCCTTCGTATGCTTAAATCTTTAAAACTATATAGATAAAGTGATTGAATAGGAAGGTGTATACGGATATTTCATAACCGTACGAAGCCTGGGCGGGCCGCTGATCTATGCTTAATATTATAAAGAGAAAATGTTTGATTTTTTGTTTGTGAAATTTCTGGACCGATTCCAAAAATTCTTTCACCCTTAGGATGCTATATTATCCCTGAGTTACAACGACTTTTTTTCATCAAAATCGGTGAAGTAAAAGCCAAGTTACGCAGGCGAAGCTGCGTGAAACTGCTAGTATTTTATAAAATGTACTTGATAGCTAAGTTAAAAGTAAGCAGTTGATGATGATTTCTAAAATTAAAAGTGTTATCTTATTAATTCTGGTTGTGATGTGTCTGAAAGAATATCACTTACTACATACTCTTGTTCGTTTTTTTATTGCAAGTTTGATACTTACTGTGAATATACTGCACTACATTATTTGTTAATCCATGCCTAGACAAAGTCATTAAAACTTCAGCCGCAGATTTACGCCACATAATGTTATAAGGAGCACACCAAGAGGTGATTGCAGAAAAAAGTAAACTCAAATCATCCTTTCTGGCTAGTTCTTCACATGGAAATGGTTGACTGCACAGTCGAACAAGCACCTAAAATAAACAAATTTTAAATAAGGTTTCCACATCATGTTATTTCAAATGTCAAAATATATGTTGCAAAGTTTTAAGGAAAATAACTATGAGAAAATTTTCCTTATATAAAAACATTTATTGTATGAGAAATACTTGGTGTATGTTAAGTACTTCTGCTTCTAATGGTAATTTTAAAACATATTTCTTTAAATTAATTCCTAATACCATGCAGTGCTAACAAATCTATATTACCAAAATAAAGCTCAATTTGATTTGTATTTGTTCCATTTCCTTTTGTAATTTTCTTGAAACATTTTCTTACATCTTTTTTACTAATTATATTTTTATAATTTTTGCAAAATGTGCTAAGGACCCTTACATTTGAGTCATAGTTATGTTGCATATATTATGTAAAAGAACACAAAACCCACCCAACCTATTATAACAAACAATATTGGACGAACATATCGAATGTAATTTAAACCAATTAGCTTTTATCCATCAATGAATATTGTACCTGTACAAAAATCTTCTGTAAAAGTATCCTTCTTTCTCTGGGTGTAAATTCACTATTATCATCTTGTACATCAGCTTCTGATTCAGGAATTTCAGGAAGATCAAAAAACAGATATAAGCATTTCACTAATGTTGATGGTATAGCTGCCGTTGTCATAACCTAGAATTATAAAATTAGTTTTTAGCAGACTGCAGCTTTTCGAAAATATATCTTTTTATATATACTTTTACAAATATGAAACAACAACAGAATGCAGATCACATAGTAAAAATTGTAAGGCTGTAATACAAATCCATAAGTGAGTCTGACACTGCTATTTAGTCTGATTGAATGCACAAATACAATAACCCAAAAATCTTTTTTTTTAGTTTATTACTTGATTAACCAATAAGCAACATTAGCTCACTCACTCACTTCACACTTCACATTGAGTGGGACTACTATGTGGAGAAATTTACAAGTTAAAAACATAAATTAAATAAATAAATATCACTGCAAAAGTGACACAAATTGAATCAAACCCCAAAATACATGGTTTTGTTGTAAGTTTTAATCAACAATTCTAATAGATAGAAATACTTAAATAGATACCAGAAAAAATTTGATTACCATCCAGTAGAACCAGACATCTAAATTTTCTTCACACAAATGCCTGCTCCCGGCGGGAATCGATCCCAAGCCTAAGCGTACGTTCACGACCTTGCCGCTGTGAGCGGCAACTTAGCGCGGCGCGGCGAGCGGTCAAATCAAAATCATACAAATGTTTGAAGCACGCCACGAGATACCGCTCACAGCGAAACCGCGCGCGGTTTTGTCCGGGCGGATCGCTACAGCGGCGCGCGGTATGCGGAGCGGCGGGAACAAACGTATAAGTGACTGAGTGCGACGCCGCGAGACAGAGCGGCACAGACGGCGGTGCGTGGGTAGCGTATTCAGTGGAATAAAATATTTTAGACGATTTTTGTAGTGAATATGTACACAGAGGCTTTTATCACAGAAGTTATGAATCGACCATCAATATAGATGTCAAAACATTCCCAACATAAATATAAAAAGGTTGTAGGAAGAAATAAAACACTGTTTTCCAGAATTTAATGATAAGTTACCTTCAATTAACAGCTATATAAATAAAAACAATGATGCCAAAATGTGCTGTTTTCAAAACAAAGATATAGATAAAGATATTTTAGGTAACAACATACTATTGACCATGTTCTGAATACGTCCACTTTTACTGCTGCCGCTAACTGCTACTGAGGTTACGTGGCGTGTACAACACTTCCGCTCCCCGCTTGCCGCTCTAGACCGTAAGTCATGACCAGGCCGTAAGAGTTAGTTAGTGGAGTCAGGCATATACATTAGTCCCTCAACCAAATAGGCAATCAACATTTTGTGCAAAAATAATTTTAATGTTACGCATCAAAATATAAGACATGAATACATACCTGAATTAAAGATTTGTTACCAGCTGCCAGTAAATTTAATGTTGAGAGCAACATCCATCCATTGCTAGACTCCTCCGAATTTTCTATTTCCAAAAATTTTGCTATAGCACAACTAGCTGCCTCTGTGCTTTGATTACTTGCTCTTTTCCTTATTTCTGAGACCATCAGTTTGGAAACTTGTTGACAAAAAGACAGTATATCCCAGAATTTTTCATTCATATCACTTGATGGACTGTTACCAAAAACCTGAATAACCAAACAAAATCACAAATGACTTCACTATATCTATTTAAATTAAATTTTAATTTAGGTATTTTACTTATAATAAAAGTAACAGTGAGATCAGAGTGATAGGTTGTGTTGATATGTGAATGTAGAGAGACAGTCCTAGGGTGACATTACCCGATCAAATTTTAAGATTTTATCTGAGGGTAGTGTAAAGAATTCATAAAATTGGTGTTTTAATGGGGAGTAATGAATATGAACAAGCTAGATATGAAGGAAAAAATTGTGATACTTGGTAGATATGTGTGTATAATGTATATACAAACATAGATCTGTGTACAGATTTGTAAATATACATACACATATGCATATGCCATATGCAAAATGAATTTTGAGACAAGGGACAGAATCAAACCCGTTAAAATGTGCGTTTACTTATATTGAATTAAAGCATTAGACAAAATAAACAGGTATAAATAGGAAAAAAAAATTGTAACCAAAATGTTGTAAAAATGCAACCTGTGGTCAATCTTGCAGAGGTAAGATATGTGCGGTGGGTAATTTTTTCAGAAATAATAGACAAAGGTCAAGGTTTGTGTATGTATTTACCAAATATTGATAGCGTGTCTGATGGATGATCATAGTTATTTATGAGACAGTTAAGTCAAAAATAAAGGTCAAACTCAGAACCAAATACTAAGTACGCTCCTGACAGGTCCCTCTTCTTGAAAAATACTCTGTACATACACATATGTATAAGAATATATACATATACTTCGAAATACTTACATTTAGTGTTACAAATCCAGTTTCTCAGTTTTAGTATTTATAGTGAAAATTATTAATTTTATTTTCAGCTATAAACAAATTAACAACAAGTGTGATATTGATCTAACTTATGTTAAAAAAATAGAATACATCAGTATGTCAGTATGACATTAAGCTATAACAATTTTTTCAACTATCAGATATCTCAGGACCTTGACAGTTTTTAATATTCATGACCATGTTTCAATATTGAATGTCAAGCATAAAATTAAAAAACCCCAAATCAAATAATTCAAGTGTTTTTCCTAAGATATACAATATCTTAAAGCAAATAGAATACATATAGCATTAGGTCACCGCATAATATACGTCCATAATTTATGTCACCTTAAACCTACCAGGAAAAACGCATGTTTAGTATATTGTTAGCAATTTAGATAATGTTTGATATCAGATTAAGATAGGTTTAAATTTTTTAAATGTTTGAGAACAAAGATTGAAATCAGTTAAAATAAAGTCACTGTCCACTGTCTGACCCTATGTATGCTTCTAACTTTAAAACTATGCAATGAACTTTGACATGTTTTTTACAAAAGAGAGAGTGATTCAAGAGGAAGGTTTAACATATATAAGAATATAGTATATCCACCCATGCAAAGCTAGGGTGGACTGCTAGTATTCTAATATATTTTTAGGAACAGAGTCAACAGTAAACTACACTTTTATCATGTCATAGTAAGTTTGTGCAAAATAATGATTTTTTCACAACAAAAAACTATTGGTCAATAAAGTATTCAGTTTGAGTTATATTACTTTATGATATATATAAATATAGAATTGCTAGGAACTGCATAATACTTATGATTGCTGGCATACAATAATTTTACTCTTGCTAAATTAAATACATGTAGATATTGTTTAATGTTACACTAACTAGAAATTCACTTAACAATTTAGAAGCAAACATTCTTATTCATTTTATATTTTAGCCTTTCCATTGTTACGGATTCTGCCACACATATTATTGTCTTCATTAATCACCTTTTATATTTTTATGATTTTCTATTTATTTTTGTACTGATATGCCATTAGAATATATTTTTACATTTATGTGAAAAATAAAACAACAATTATATTCTTTACCCCATAACTCTAACGGATAAAATTGAGCACTAATATCCGAAATTAACTTATTATACGATTTATCAGAAAACTTACAAAATTTAAATTTGTACCTTACAAAACAGTGGCAGCATGTTGTAGAGTTTATCATCTCTCTCCGCCTCCGTAAGAGGTTGCGGTGGATGAGTATACTCCGAAAAGAGTTTTTTTAGGTGCATTAACCCAAGCTGGACATGAGATGAAGAGCTAGCTGCCTCTGCTGCCTCCGAAGTTGAAGAAGCGGATGCCCCGCGGAATTTGCGCATTAAATTCATTGTTGGGCAATTTTGTATGTCAGTAATTGTAACATAGCTGTATTATTTTTAATTAATACTCATTGTGCGTAATTCTACATAATTTCAAAATTTACGTTTACATTTATTATTTGTAGAAATTAATAAATTATAACAACTGAAAATAAACAGACTAATAATTGTTTTCAACAGCAATATGCATTTTATTCACATTTTACATTTTTTATAAAATAGTGATTAATTTATTGTTTTTTTTTTTCAGAAAAAATATTTTTATTCAATGAAACACTGTACGCCCACGATAGACAAATGTCAATTTATTTTAGGTCAAGGTTGCCATTTGTTCAAATTGCTTTCCCCACTTTCTACCCACTCAAAAATTTCAATTGCTCCTGGCTTTGAGTATTAAATACCCAAAGGCCCAAGGGCGTTAAAATAACAGCCCAGTAAATTATATAACAAGTTAGTACCATTCCATCAAGCTACTGTTAGAGCTGTTGTCGCTAAACAAACATAGCAGTTGATCTAGAAAACCTATTCTATGTATACCTAACATCCCTTTACTTTACATATAAATATGTATACAAAAAACTAGTGTTACGTTAATTTAATGTTTGTATAAAAATATCACTTCCCCGGGCTTACCTCCACCGATGCATTAAACTAAGTTTTGCGCAACGATAGGTTACCTACTTCGGAGGCAAATTTATGTTTTGTGTGAAATTTTACTGCTATATTATATATTTATTATATATTATTTGAAATAAATAGACAAGAATTCCAAAAACTTTTCTGGCTACAAAAGCACACTTTACTAACCGAGTTCAAAACAACGAGGAGGTTCTTAATTGGGCCGGTATATTTTTTATGTATGATAAGTTCGCCTATTCGCGTCCATCCTCCAATTCACGTCAATTTTGCGGACATTGTTTAAAAAACCCTTAAAAATAAGTGTACTAACAAACTAGGAAAATGTAAAGTCGTTGCTGCCTCTTCTACAATATATTAGATTATATTATATAATATTATATTTCCTGTTAAAAAAAAATAACTAATCGCAGCTATATAAAAAAGTTGTGTACATGTCTATAATTTTGTAAAAAAAATAGTGAACCAGCGCGCGTTCCATGTGTAATTTTTCATTGTTTTAAGTTTAAGTAAAGATTGTACCTTTTTTCCTAGACTTTGAAAATGAATAAAATAATTAAAGTGATGATTTTTATTGATTATTGTATTTTTAAAAGTTAAAATAATGTGGACGCTAACTGGCATACCAATTTTATGAATCAGCCAGTTTGCTTGTTCTCGGTGGACGCGAACTAATTTTACTATCTCTAACTTGATCCTTTATTTTATTATAAAGAAATATGTTACAAAGATTTGGTTCACTATGGTTATTAAAATTGCCAATTTGCGTCCACATAATTATGGTAACAGAAAAATAATATGTAGATGTCAAAATTGGACGCAAACTGGATGGATGGATTATATTATACCCCATATTGCATGCACTTGCTCATTTAAATACTAAATCTTAATTAACTGTTTTGTAAAATTAAATCAGACAATAATTAGTAGATGGTAGTCGGTCGAGTGCGTTGCATCATCCCATCGGGCCTAGTTCCTACCACAGCTCCGGGAAGGAACAAGCGCATTGAACTGTTTCTGCCTTCTTCCACTTATACCAACACAAGCAGCTGTATTATTAATTTTAACTACATAAAGGCAAGTACTATGTAAGTATGTTCAGGCTCATGTACCACAGGCTCACGATTAGCCTAAGATACTTAGTAAAGTGCCACAGTGCGATTGGTTAACCTATTGCCAAACGGGCACATGTTTTGTCCCGGTTGACTATGTAGTCATTAGAAAATAATTAAGATAAAGACTATATCAAGAACATATCAAGAATGTTAGGGAACAAGACAGGTAAAAAAGTTAGGCAAAAAATTGAAGGAAACTAAATCGTATAATTTACGTGCTTGATGTGAAATCTGTAAAATATAATTTATTACGTGCAGATCTAACAAAATCTTTTAAAGGTTTAAAACTGTATGTATTCTAAAATTAAGGTATTGTGGATGCGATAAAAAAATATGAGCTTGAGGTTACCTGTCTGCTATAAATAATCGATGATTTAAATTTGGGCTTCAAATCATCTGAGCTGCAAACACTAGTGACGATTAGAAAAAGAAAGGCGTACATTTAAATGCAAATGGGGGGTTACCATAAGCTCTTAAAACAGTATTATTTCAATAATACTAATTGTCATCGGAGAAAGACAACCTTATGACGTATGCCATAAAGTTGCTTATAAAGACGGACATTTAGCAAGATGGAAATAATACTGTTATAAGCGATCATGGTAGGGCCCCATGGGCCCTACCTACGCCTTAAATACAAAATTTACATCTGTCAATTCAGTCTCAGAAATTAAGAAACAGCCTACATATTTTTTGTGTTTTGTTTTTCAAAATTTCATTGTCATATACACAAAAATTCACTAAATCGAGTGAAAAAATTACTAAGGTGGCAATGCTTTATAGACAGAACACATTGTACACTCAACACTGAGTAACATTATTCCGTGCTCTACATTCTTCATTCTATGTAGTCTGTGCATTTTACCATTTTGACCATAGATATAGCATAAAGTATATTAATATATTATAGGAAGATATAGGAATATTGAGGTCAATGGAATATTGAGCTCAATGATTTTGACATCTGTGCACTTGACACTTGCTTGACGTATTTTGTGTGCTTGACACTTGACAGTTGACAGCAATTTGCGGAGTGTGTTTCTCTGAAGTTTCTAGTTTATTTTTTTATTTTAAAATTATAATTGTGAATTACTGTATTGAATTGAATTATTTTGTTGATATGCCTGAAAACGAAAATTTTGTACAATGCTACAATCGTGGCTGTGGTAAACTTTTTGATCCAAATAACAATGACAAAGGTATGTTTCAATATAGAGATCTTTCTAGATCATCTATTATTATTTATGTTTATGTTTATTGTTTTCAGACTTAAAGCTTGCACTACTGTATAAGTAACACTTTTAACGCGAATTTGAAGTTACAAAAGTCGTTGCTTATATAATATCTTATCCTATGCTATAGGTACTTAGTGAGATTGGATGTTATAGATGGATAATAAATAATAAATATCACTGGACAACTCACACGAATTGAATCTAACCCCAAAGTAAGCAAATTATATGCTTGTGTTATGGGTGTTAGTCAACGTTACTAATACGTAGAAATACTTAAATAGATACCAGAATATATTTAATAAACACCCAGAGCCGTAAATGCAGACATCTAAATGTTCATCACACAAATGCCTGCCCCCGTCGGGAATCGAACCTGAGCCTCGCGTTTTGGCCAATGTAGTTAAGCGTGTATGTTAGCCACTCGACCAACAAGGCAGTCAAAGCAATGGATGTTAGTTTCTCTTTCAAGCAAAAACTACTGAATGAATTTAGTTGAATTTTCACAATAATATAGTTCACAATAAAATTCACAATAAAAAGATCTGGCAGCTGCTAGGTATGTATATTACTAGTTATTGCTCTCGATATGGCTTGCTATTTACCTTAGCTCTGAAAGGTTTGGTGATTGTGGCCAACGTCTTTCTGCTCGCCTCAGATACCTAACAATTGTCAAAGTAATGTAACATAACTGGAATTAAGTGAACTTTGCTTAGTGATTTAACCTCCGATGGAAAAAGAGGGGTGTTATATGTTTGAAAACTCTGTATGTGCATTGGTCGTATTGTATAATAATAAAAGGTAGTAACAGTGCAATGCTTCCAGTATGTTTGGCCTCGAGTAAAAGTTAGCTGGAAGATGTCAACGGCAAGCACTTATATCATGGTGGCAGGAATAGACAAGGCGGTGTTACCAATCCGGGTGAGTTGCTGCAATACTTTTACCACCTAGTCAGATGTCACGGTGTTAGTGAAGGTAAGCCTATGCTCGCATTTTACAAGCTGCCTGGCAGGAAGGCAGATGGTCTTTTCCGCAAAGAAGACCGGACCAACATAGGAAAGAGTTGATCTTTATTACATTGAAGTACTGATAATGTAAACTTAAATTTTGGAGTACTTTATGTTTATTAAAAATTTACCACTATTTGTAACTATTTGAGATATATAAGATGTTGGGATGGCAGCATGACACTGGGGTTATTCTAATATTTTGTTGTTTATACCCAGCTTCAGGTTGACGGGTTTGTCCATGGTAGTAATAATTTTATATCAAGCGAAGGACTTGTCCATTTGCCTCCTCTTAAGTAAAATATGTTTTTTTTTGGGCATTGTTTGATGTATGCTGTTGTATTTGCACATATATTGATGGCTTTTTATATGGCTTTCTAGATGACTGCTGCCATCACCCTGGATCTCCAGTTTTTCATGATGCCTATAAAGGCTGGTCCTGTTGTAACAAGAAGAGTGTTGATTTTACAGAGTTTCTCAACATTAAAGGATGCAAATTTTCAAATCATTCTAATGTGGTATGTATGAGAATTAAATTAAAAATTTTAGTGAAGTTGAAGGTGGAAGGTTCAATGAACTACCCTTAATAAATCAAACATCTATAATGATTATTGATAGGCAAACTGCTATAACTCTGCAAGAACAATCAGGGGAAGGTATTTTGTGACAGTTGAATTATTTAGTCTTTCATCAATATTTTGGGTATTTAACTGCATTATTTTTAATATAATATTTAATTATTTATTAACAAGAAATTCTAAAGATGACTAGCTATTAATCTGAAAAATACAATTTGCACTATGTATTGTTGGCACTTGATAAAACTTATTGTATCATTTTAAATTATGAAAAGTATTTTATTAAACATCAGCTAAGTTAAAGCAAATTTAATTTTGTTCAGAAACCACCCGAGCCAGAGAAAAAAGCCTTAGATAAGGAACTGGATAAAAAGGAAATAATTGAAGTGCGAGCACCAGTTGTAGGACCTCAGTTACCAAGGCCACCTTTTGATACTCCACTGGTTACCTTAGAGGCTCGTATTGCAGAATCTTTAAAGGAATATGTTAAAAAGGCATCAGTCAAAGCAGAAAAATCTTCTCAAGGGTACATAATTACTTTAAATTAACTATTTGTTTGTAATTTTTGGTATCAAACTTTTGGTTTATTAAGGTTTGGTAACAACCAAACCTACACTTTTTAGCCGACTCAAAAAAGAGAAGGTTATAATTTCAACTGTTTTTTATGCATGTTTGTTATGTGATTACTTGGGCAATAATGAACTGACTTTAAGGTTTCATATTTGGAAAGGTTGATTCAGATTAATGGAGGTGATCCCATATTAATTTTGTCATGATCCGACTAGTTTTTGATTTATATTATAATATGTAAACAATCATCAATATAAATATCAATGTATATAAAATGTAGGTATGCATTAAAGTATACCTTTAAAATACTAGTTGGGTGTTAATAAAATTAATGTGGGACCATCTGGAAAAATTTGCTGTTTACAAAAAAAATATGAAGACATTGCAACATAGTACCTAATGAAATTAATTAATGTTAGTTTTATGCAGTTTGATTGCTCTTAAATTATTATAATGTGACATATTTACAAAACTTTATTACAGAAATGACTTTCATTTTTTTTGTATGCTAAATGGAGGGTTATAGTTTCTTAGTAAATAAATAAAAGCTTTAAATATATGCCAAAGGAGTGTAATTAAAATTTGTGTTATATTTTCAGAATTGTTGAAATAGGAACAGTATGTAAAAATGGTGGGTGTAATACTAGTTATGAAGGTCCTGAGAGCAATGATTCTTTGTGTACATATCACCCAGGATGCCCTATTTTCCATGAAGGACTTAAGTTTTGGTCATGCTGTCAAAAGAGGACCACAGATTTTAACACTTTCCTTAGTCAACCTGGATGCACTACCGGCAGTCACAAGTGGATTAAAGATGTATGTAACTATTTTAGCAATTTTAGTTTTACTACTTGTTGACACTGTAAGATGTAGTTTGTCCCGCTTTTTAGTTTTCAAATCAAACATTTCTAAAACGATTTAAAAACCCAGTTCAGAAATGATGAATCCAGCCGATTACATAACCATACTCTTTTCTTTTGTTAAAATGGAACATGATCAAAGTTGGCTAGAATGGAACATTAAAAATATGATTTTTTTTAGAGTACAGCTGCAGGAACAGTTAAATGCAGATGGGATTGGCATCAGACTCCAGACTATGTGATTGTCAGTGTGTATGCTAAGAAGTATGATCCTAATGAGAGTTTTGTGAAGATCAATCCAATTCGTTTACACACCAAACTAGTTTTCCACGAAGATGACAGCGGTGTCTTTGAACTGGACCTTGAATTGCGAGGAGTAAGCTTACAACTTTTAATTAAAGCTAAATGAATATTGTAATTAATTAAGCTGTTTTTCAGCCTATACATATAATACATCAAAATTTGTTTTAGAAAATGATTTTGATATTATGAATTTGAGCTTTACGTCTTATGCAATCGTCATCAGCTTAGGTTATAGTAAATAACTAGATGGTACATACATACTTATACACAAAATTTACAGTTTTCTTTGATAAATAAATTACAAATTACACAAATTGATAGAACCCCAAAATAAACTACCCTCCAAAAGTAAGTTACTAATTAAACCCCAAAAGTTAAATATATGCTTATTTTTTAGACAACGAAAATAACTCATAAGAATACTTATATAAATATGAGATATAAATAACCCTGGACAAATTACACACAAACCTTGTCACTATAAACAAATTTAAACACTTGTTGAACACATGTTTTACTAAACACTTTCTAAAATTTGATTCTCAACCAGTAACATGCTATCACATCATCCACATGCATTGGTAAATTTTAGACAGTGTTTAAACAGGTGTCAATTTTTTCTTGTAGTGAGACAGTTTGAATCTAACTTTAAAGTAACCAATTGCTTAATGGGTGTTAACCTTTGGTATGCCGCGACTATAACGCGGCAGTTTAGCGTATCCGCGTTCTGGCATGCAAACGATTAATAAACAATACCAATATATAGAAATATACTTGGTAGATACTGAATTAGATTTAATAAACACTCAGACCCAAAAATACCAATATCTAGATATTCATCACAAAAATGCCCACCCATGTTGGGAATTGAACCTAAGCCTTACTGGTTGGTTGTTTGAAGTGTGTTTGCTAACCCCTTGACCAACAGTTTTATTTAAAATGTCTGTTTCTTTTAGGTGATAGATGTCAATAAAAGTGTTGCATCAATGATGGGTACAAAGATTGAAATCAAATTGAAGAAAGCAGAGCCTGGCGCCTGGAGTAAGTTGGACTTTCCACGACAGCAACCACAGCCCGTAGTTGAGCAACCACAAGTAGAGATAGTAGAAGATGATTCTGTAGACTTATCAACAGTAGAAGCTATCCATTCTATGGGAAAAGTTAATGTGACAGGCTAAACACATTATTCCCAACTTATGACCGCTTTGAAATCTTATGGTTAGGTTAAACATGCTAGGTAGCCAGCTAACAAGCGATTTTTAAGGTAACTGATACCATATAAATGTCATGCTGGTACTCGGTTAATTAGTCATATGGATGTTGCCATCCTGATCTAATTTTGATCACAAATGTCGAAATATTAACTGAAACCTACGGGGCCAGGTACTTCACTACTTTCACTACTACTTTTACTACTTTGTCTGATCTCTTGCGTCTTGGAAAGTATAGCTCCAATTTATGTCGTTTTTAAAGGTATCTGAATGAAATCAAGTAGACAGTTGCCCTGACTAAGCAAAACAACTGGAGGCTGTTGTTAAACCTTGTATTATTCATAAACCTAGACTAAAGTATTGCAAGATTTAAGTTAATATTATGGTTTTGATTACACTGTTATACAGAATATAATGCCAACTTAAATCTTAGAGTCCTTTACTCTATGTTTATAGAAGAAAGCTAGTTTTCACTGTTTACTGTGAACCATAGAGTACTTTGCAAACCTGAATATAACAGTAGTGACTGACGTTATGGTGGCAGTAGTCACGGTGCTGATGACCAACAAACCTACTGCTGATGCTTATTTCTTACGATAGGTTTAATAGGATTCACTAGGCATATGTTTTTCTTTCCCAAGTCCCAGATTTTCTTGGGTAAAGTTTCTCACCTTTTTTAACTCAAGTGCAGGAATTATAATATAATTTAAGTAGGGTTTTAAGATCATCCAACATAATTATATTTATAATAGGGGATCGTCTATTAATCACGTAAGGGTCGAAAGTAAGAAAGACAACAGCGATTATTGATCCGCAAATATCATGTTTTTAGTGTTGAAGAAAACCAAATGTACAAAAAATGTATAGTACAAATATTATATTTTTCAAATGTTCACATCATTCCTTTGTTATTTAGGCCTGGCAAACTCAATCTGAAAAACTGCATGTGATTTTGGGTGGGAGAGGCTGGTGTAGTCTTATATCTTGTGTCACCAAGGGAGAGGGATGGTTAAAAAACTGCTCCAAAATATCATGTGGTTAATAGAATGAAATTTGACATAGTCGAATCACGCACAATTTTTCTGTGATACTATTAATGCGATATTCCTATTCCTTTTTCAAGTGGTGTTTGTTTTTCGGGGCATGTATTTTATATCCTCGTCCTCAAAGCTCTTCTCAACTAAACTCATGTCTTTTGATTATGTATAGGTTATTTTACAAAGTTGTGTGATTGGGTGTCTATATTTTGCAGGTATTTTTATTTTAGCACTTGCCCTGTACTTGGATTAAATTTTTCACAAATTTTAAAGAAAGAAAAAAGATAGAAGGGTATTTTTATTTTTTTAAAGTTTGTAGAAATCTTACCCAAACACTGGGCAAGTGCTATAATAAAAATTTCTTAAGAGAAACGAAAGTAATGGCCATTGTAAATGTGAATTTCATCTGTATAATGAACTCATTAGTAGGTTCCTACTCAGAACTGTGTATCTATAGGACATAACCATTCGGGTAAACGGTGAAGAAAGGTATTAAAAATTTCGCCATAGGATTTGAATCCTCAGTAGCTCTATGGTTAGAGCATTTGTCGGCTTTAGACGAAAGACATTACCTTTTAATTCCTATCGGGGGCGGGATTTTTTCTTTCTTTAAAATTTGTAGAAAACTATTTTTTTTTGCTAGTGGTAGTGTACTAGCAGCCACTTGTCCGGTTAGGGATCTGGTTAATCTATATCTATTTTTGCCACCATAACCTGCCGTGACACTGCCTTATTCTGTTCTGAATGGTAGGGTTTTCTGACTTGCGCCATGGGCCTTATAACCATGCCACAAGACAGCGACGCACCTATAACTTCTATAGATCGCGGTTATTTCATACCATTTTATTAGCTTTGTTGCTGCCTTATCTTTTTATAAAATAAAATTGGACGACTATCCCAAACCTAAGACATTCAGCGGTCATTTGTTGAGGCAATGTTGTTGTATGATTTAGTTAATTTTAATTATTATAGTGCTTTTGCACTTGTTACATTATAAGTTTATAACATCTGTATAAAATGTGCATATTTAAAAATGTTTTGTTTTAATTTATATAGGTACTACCTGTTTACTTTGTCATCGTAGAAGAGTAACGATTCTCATACAAATTTTCATCCCCATATAGTCATTTAGGAGCTGATTTTTGATAAAGTAACCTATATTTGAACTTAAGTCTTTAATTATCTGCATACCGAAATTAATCAAAATCGGGCTCACGCTTTAGTCGTGACAGCATAAAAGACAGACAGACTTATATTTGGATTCATAGCCTTTTAACTCCTGGTTACCTAAAGAATTGCGGGCGAAACCCGCATGACTAAGACACAATAATGTGTCATAAGTTGTTACTCCATCTTCACTCGTGAAAAGATGAAACTTATGTTTTTTTTGGACGTAGTTTAATGAAACAATATTATGTAGTTATTTAATATTTTAATGTATTTAATATTTTCATCTCAATTGTGTTTATGGTTCGTTCGAAAATAGAGACGTCATTAACCTAGCAACGCCTTCGACCAGTAATAGAAGTTCAGCGATTTACGGCCAATATTAATAATCAATCCTA
>NJDD01007197.1:46143-62823 GCA_002245505.1 Calephelis nemesis
GTGTCGCGGAACAGCAGCAGCTCGATGGAGCGCGCCCGCACCGCCCGCAGCGACGGCAGCACCAGCAACAGACGTCCGAACCTGCAATAGTCGGCTCATAAATCCTAAAAATTTCTCTTTACTTGTCGAAGTATCTACCTATCTCTCACACTCACTAAACTCTGTGATTTTGCCGATGATCAGGCACAGCCACAACTATATTCCGTCGTCGTTGTTTGGGGAACCATGCATCGAACACAAGTGCTCTATTGAGTAATTATTAAGCTATTGCATAGATTCTATCGCGGGCTTCAGCGTGGAGACCGAATCCAGATATTCCGTAATGAAAATAATCTAACACCCCCCTAACACCTCTGACCGGCACAGCAGTGATACTTTTTAGTTTTGTCATCTATCGATGAACAGCAGAACTTTTAATGACTTTTTGATCACGTGTGTCTCTTTAATTCACCAACTCGCCTCTGGGTGGCATTGGTAGTAACGGCGTTACGTAACTCCCGTATGCGTAACCCCCGTGATCTTCGCCCCGCAATCTGGTGACTCATGCCTGCTTATGCAATAGCTTTACCGCGCCAGCCTCCGAGTGCTACGTGTCTTTTTTGTGCTGCATAATTTTTGGTAAGATCCGAGGTAATACTACTTACAAGTCCGTAACCTGTCCTTATTATTGCGGAACTTTTCCACTGCATGCAAAGTGGTCTGCGATACAATACACAGTAAATACGCACCTTTAGGTTTTTTCGTATCAGGTGTAGTTATTTTCGGTTTACCTCTTTGCGTGTTATTAATGAAGATGGAATAACGAAAGAGTAAAATTAATTTGGTGTTGTCTGTAACTATAACACCAACTATTATACTGAGAGAAAATATAACATACTAACCGAGTGGGTTGCCGTGTATATCTGGTTCGCACATAATCTGCTAGTATACATTGTGCCTGATCCTGCAACATTTCCACTGGCTGGGTTTCGCTAAGTCCCGGCGTATCTGTGAAATTTGAAATAAAGTTGGGTACGAATATTTAATGTGGATTTTGCAGTATGTTTTAGACAGTTTTTCATATTATGACTTTTATATGGGCTATGTAAGAAAGCATCTTAATAAGTAGAGTTACATTTTTGACCAACTAAGAAAATGTTAAATTACTACCAGAGTAAATATTGTCTTTGTTACAAATAAGATTTTTATTGTAAGACTATCTCTGCCTTTTTGACCGTCACGTACCCGAGGAGTTTGCGTACACGCCTAACTCGATCAACCAACCATTAATCTCGGGTTCGATTCCTGACGGCTTGCATTGACACACTTGTCTGTATTTCTGGTTCTGGGTGTTTATTTAATTGAATCCAGTAAGTATCTATTTATATAATTCTGTGTATTAGTATCTTTAACACTCAAAACACAAGCAAATAGTTTGCTTAATTTGTGTAATTAATCCTGTGGTAACTATTTATAAAAAATGCATTGATATTATAAACTGATTGGATTAGTTAAATGGAGCAAAAAAATTATTTCATTTTCACGTTTTATTTTTAAAAGAAATTCTTATCTAACACACGAATGAACGTGTACGTAATACGTATTCTATGCTAGAATATCAGCTGTAAAAAACACATGTTAATTTTAAATTGATACCTTCGGGGCAAAATCTGTGAGTCTAAGTTGGCTGTGATTTTAGGTATCTATTTTATTTTGCCCCGTCATTAGGAAATAAATAATTAGCTGTCGATTGGTCCAAGTAGTTAATTAAGTTGGTATGTAATACGAGTAGTGCATCAGATGGCGTTTAGTTAAAAACCTATTCCTAAAATAAAAACCTAGTACCTAGGTATCTTTTTAAAGATTAATATAAAAATAAAAAATAAAAAAAAAACAATAAGAAAGCACTCACTTCCTGATATAAGTACACAGCTTATAGACCAAGACGTTATATTTTTGAAATGGCTAATATGTTGCTAACCGCAAGGTTTTTACAACTTCAGCGGACTATGTTTTCTTACGTGATAGGTCAGCGAACGAGCACGTACGGGTCTCCTGATAAGAAATAGTCGTGGCTTATAGACACCATATATGTTACAGATGTGTCGCTGTCCTGTGGCCGGGATGTTAGGCCTATTGTGCAAGTCTACCGGCTATCTTTTTTTCTCCGGACTCGAACACAATATAGTCATTATGGTGGCAGGAATAGATAAGGCGATGAATCCCTACCCGGGCAAGGGCACAGCATTCTACCACCAGTGATCTTGTTGGTACTGATCTACATTTACCAGTTAAAAGTTAAACTACGAAAAACTGGTAGAAAAGAGCTATCTAGTCTTCGAAAATTAACGCTACAATTATAATTGATTAAGATGTACGCACTGTTGCTAAATTTGTCAAAATTGTAAGACAATAGAGATGGGATCGAAATCTGTGTTAGTCACGGAGCCATGCATTTGCTTATAAAAATGGAAGAAAAAACTGAACGGACCTGGAGAAAAAAGGACGATCGCTTTCATGCAGCCGCACTCGCTCCCATCGGGTGAAATTTGGCGAAAGCGACAAAGGATTTCCTGAAAACAAAATATGCAAATTAAACTTCCATTAGAACGATTCAAGAATAAAACTGTACAGTAAAATTGGTGTCGTCAGAATAACTACAAATAGCAGATAACTTCTATATAAAACTAGTTGTCCCAGCAAACTTCGTTCCACCCGTTCAGTTTCTATGAGGAAAAATAATGTATGGGTTTTCCTTTCCGATATGAATAAATAAGATATTAATCTATAACAAATAATACGGCTTTGTAGGTACTATATGTAGCATATATGCGTACCTATGCGTAGCACTGTAGCACATAGCTGCTACGGTACAGAAAACTACGAATAGAAAATAAAAGTTCACTTGACAGAATTCACAGTTTTTGTCGCAATAAGATCGGTCACGACATAAATCTACAATAAACAGTTTTTAATAAACAGCCGACAAAACTTCTTACATGTGTAGCTAAAAACCATCTCAGCTTTCAAACATTAAAATCGCCATCGAAATCGGTCTATTCTTTCAAAAGTTATGATGTCACATCACATATTATGTTAATCATACAATTAATACATCAAATTGTTTAAAAAAGTAATGTACAATGATTAATGCAGTGTACAGAGTACAACAGAACACAGAGTACCTATAAAAAGGTTTGGTAATGGTAGACACACTGGATATTTATCTTACATATTATTTGACTAAACGCACTAATTTTTGGTTAACACCTAAACATCTTAGGTTGAGCCAGTAATTTGTGTCTCGAATACAGTTTTCGGTGACCTTATACATTTTCTTATGTAGACGCTACGATTTTTTTTAATTTTTTGAATAATCGCGATGACTTGAAAACTATAAAAATTTTTTTAAATCTAATTTTGTCACAAATACGCACAAATTAAGAGCTATTTGTGCATGTTTATTATATAAGCGCACATACAATAGTCTTTGAGATACCTACGCGATTTTGCAAAACGTTACCGCAGCAGGAAACGCAATATCTCGAAAACCTGA
Source organism: Calephelis nemesis (assembly GCA_002245505.1). Lineage (NCBI taxonomy): Eukaryota > Metazoa > Arthropoda > Insecta > Lepidoptera > Riodinidae > Calephelis > Calephelis nemesis. The sequence goes on from NJDD01007197.1 coordinate 49,679, forward strand.
AGACGCACAAATTTTATTATTATTTCATAAATTCAAGCTTTCTGCTCATGCAAAATTTTTAACTCTCCGATAATTAGTTTAGAATTTTCTTACTGGAGCAACTTTACCCCAGCATGAAGTGTTTTTTCAGTTTATTTCCAAAACGACAACATGCACAATTTTTTAATTCTGCGCACAATTACAGCAGATCGAGCACTAATTATGTGTCCCACTTATATCACTCTAGGTGCTACTTTCTTGCTGGGGTAACGCACACTATAATTCATATCATTACAATCTGAATTTGAAGAAGTTGTGCTTTACCTGTAAAGTGTTAAGTTCTAAATCAGCTAGTGGTTCCGGCGGGAGACGTGCCCGGGCCGCGGGGGCTGCCAGTAGCGGTGCCAGGTCCCAGGGCGCGGACCACTGTGCCAGGTGCAAAAGAAACAGGTCTTTCCACGCCGCGCGCAGCAGCACCAGCTGGTCCGAGGGCGCTAGAGCTTGAAACGGAGCCAAACACCTCACCCACCGCACTGCCATGAAAAGTAAGCGGGCACTGGTCTCCTAAACCAACAAAAATCATTTTTCTTGATTTTTTAAAATCAAACAATAGATATTTGTCATAATCGTAGTTAAGTTATTTTTAAAATAATAAAAATACTTAGTTTAGCCCCTTGTTGGCATAGGTCCGCTAGAATAGACCATCTGCCTCTCTGCCAGGCTGCTCGAAGAGCACAGGTAAATATAGGTCATTACCAACAAGACGACTGGTGGTAGAGTGCTGTAAAGGAACTATCCTGGGTTGTGGTCCACCGTCTTATCTAATTCTGCTGCCCTAATGACTGTCATGTTCCAGTCTTGAGAGTAGGGTAGCCGCTTGACTTGCACAGGCTTTCCGTTCCGGCCTTGACTACTCACTTAATTTTTTAAACGTGTTTCTGTATCCTTTTTTAAAGTAAAGTGGAAAGGTTGCGATCATTTATATTATGGTATAATTCTGTGTATCGAGAGTTAGGAGACCTGAAAGTAACATACTTAAGTGACTTTTTATCCCGATATCTAAACTAAGTAGTTTCCGTGGAAGACCTAAGTATTTTTAATACACGGGCTCTAATAAAAAAAATCTCTGCAGACGATATCATCTCTCGTCCGTTTTGAACACGGACTTCATATAGATAAGTATAATGAATCCAAAGAAATCTCAATAGCGTAACTTCGTCTAGTGGTTTAACAAACTTTACGGAATATTTGGCCTGTGTTTTGAAAGCGATCTCTTATTTTGTTGTTTGTTTGTTTATATAGCTTATCCTACTAATATTATAAATGCGAAAGTTTATATGTTTGTTTGTTTGATGAGGAGTATCAATACGCAAAAACTGTTCAACCGAGTATGATGCAATTTGGCACACACATAAAGGCTAACTTGGATTAACACGTTGGATAGTTGTAATTAGGAAAAATGTTCCCATGGGATCACTAACCACGTGGGCAACATTAAACCCTTCCCTGTCAGGTAAAATAATCTCTGCCAAACTAGCAATGCAAACTAGCTGTAGTAAAATTTGTACAGTAAAAAGTTTCAGTAAATGTAGAGTTAAATGTAGGCGTAGCAAAGTCAACGTTGTAATGTGAGAATTGGGCGGAGTAAGTCAAGGGAAGGCGAAAAGTCATCCCTAGTCCGCCCAATCGCAACTAGGTACCGCCCTACAAGTCAAAAAGGCACTGTACAATGACAATGGGTGTGCCGCTATCGAAGTTCACGACCTACGAATCACGAAATATGTCAAAATATAAGTGATTCTTTTAAGCACATCACAAATCTGACAAAAAATTCTTTAAATGAATATAAACCTTTTTTATTGTAGATATTAGTTGCTTTCTATTTTTAGTTATATTTTTAAAAAGGTTTCAACTTTTAAGACATTTAAAATATTTGTCTACTTTTATAGTTTTTAAGTCAAATTTTTTAGTTTTTTTTTAAACTTTTTGCGGTAAGTACCTAACAGCTCATTGAAAACTTTTAATACACCGAAAATTTAAATATTTACTTAACGTTTCACAAACGTCAAACCGTCTACAATGGCTACTATAAAGTTCCTCGGTTTGCTTCAACTTGTTTAAGTAGTTACATCTAAAAACATACATATTTTTGATGTTAGGTGAGGCTTATTTAAATGCACTTACTTGTAGTAACTCCCAAGTTGGGGCCAATGGAGTTCCAAAAGCATTAGGCGGTGGGCGCAGTAATGAGGGGTCACCTTGCAGCTGCAATTGCTTCGCGCTCCACATCAATTCCTAAGGGGAAACATATATTAATGAATTGACTTAGAGTGGTTAGTGACGATGTCTTAATTCGATTTTGAACTATTACCATGAGTTGCTATCAGAGCCTTTACCATGAGTTAGTTCAGATTTCGTTCGGTAAGTTACGTGTCGAAAGCTATGATATTTTTGGTTTAAAATGTGTTATTCTTAGTTACCAATAGAGACGCTGTTCGAAGTTTTCATACAAATAACTGAAAGAGACGGTAGCGAGTATAGTAGACTTGACAAGCTGTAATCTCATGGTAAGGGCCCAGCTCATCATCATCATCATTTCAGCCGTAGTACGTCCACTGCTGAACTTAGGCCTCCCCCGTTGACTTCCACTTCGACCGGGTGGAAGCGGCCTGCATCCAGCGAGACCCCGCGACCCTCATAAGGTCGTCTGTCCATCTCGTCCCAGCTCGGCCCAGCTCCGATCGATAATTTACGTATTGTAATTACGTATTGTAATCTATAGCGCTTTTGGCACAAATATTTTTTTTTGAACACGACTAGAGGCTCTGTTCAAATTTTCATAGAAATAATTTACGGAGCTGCTAGCGAGTATAGTGTCGTAAATTCATGGTAAGGGCTTTGATAATGATTAGGTACATCGGTGATACTTACGGGTGTCAAGAGCCTTTACCACGAGTTGCTGTAGATTACGTTCGCCAATGTACGTTCAGTAATCTATAGCGATTTTGTTCTGTGAATTCAGTTCTCTTAGTTGCCAAAAGTGGCTCTGTTCAAAGTCTATATATACACAAATAATTTCCGGAGGTGCTAGCGAGTATAGTGACGTATACTCATGGTAAGGCCTAAGATGTAGGTGAGGAATTGTATTACATCATTGATAGTTGAAAATCAGCATACCCAACATGGCATATTTTTTCCAAATTATAACATTGATTAGATTATTTATTAGATACTAGCTTTAAACAGAAAAAACCGGATGACATTGATTTACCCAGTTACTTTCTCTGTGACGACGAACAAACAAAACCTTGGTCAATGATTTGGAAGAGTTGCTATTCCTATATACATGTATACTATTATTACTTATCCCAATTACTTATTCTTCAAACGCACCTTTCACACTTTATTTCCCATTCCATACGTAGAGTCAATATCCTAAATATATATTAGGAAATGAGAGTATGTATACCTGACATTTATCACTGGACATAAGCATGTGCAGTAAACCGGGTGGTGGAGGGGCAAGGAACGGATCTCCGATGAGCGGCAAGGGGCTAACAGCACCAGCTCCACCGGCCCCGCTGGATCCCGCTGAGGATGCCGCGCTCAACGGGGCCGTCTCACTAATTCCCGTTATACTGAACTATAGGAATTATAACGTTGAGATCTTTAATGTCATTACTATTCCCGATTATGACTTCGTATTTTTAAGGACGAATTGAGTTTACATGGTAGTTTTTTTTTAAATTAGTAATTCTTGTTTTCTAAGCCATTTGTTTATTTGTTAGTATTTTTTAAGTTAAGATTCTTTTGTTTGACGTACTTTCTTTGCCTAAACTATCTGTTATTATACCTCAATGGTTTTATATCCAGTCATCAGATTAAGGCAACAGGAACAAGGAAAAGTTTGGTCAGTTTTCATGAATTTATTTTAGAAAAAAAGCAATTATTCTTATTTTTTAAACAGAGGAAGTTTGCTGAACATATCAGATTGATAAATATATTTAGACGTAAAGTTGTAAAAATTTTATAAGTTTTAGTTTAACGTTAACGCGCGTAATACTAATAGCAATTTATAAAGCACTTTAGAAGTTTTTTTTCTACGATATTAAAAGGAAAACTAGCAGACGGATTTCCTGATAATAAGAAATTCACGTCGTCTAGACCCTCAAGAGGTGGTAATGGTGAGTTGCTAACCTGAGGCCGGGATCTTAGGCCTCGAGTAAAAGTAAGTTTTCCGGCTACCTTTTCCTCGGAACCGGGACACGTCAACGGCAAATACCTGCAGCCGTTATGGTGCGATGAAGCTTTTGCGACGCAACTTTCATGCTGTCGGCAGATGGTTTGACGAAGTATAAACGCAGCTATTAGTTTTTTTTACACAGAACTTATCCTCTGTTGATCCCGGGTAGCTCGATTAGACATATTTTACCTTAAACTATTCCTGTTTACCTTAAGGAGATATTAGATCCACATGTACAGTGTGGTATCTATTTTGTTTTGAAACTCTGTCATAACTGTTCTGATTAAATACCATTGCGTTATCCATTCATTGTACTATAAGGCGTTCACGCCAATGTGTTCCTTTTGAAAGCGTACCTAGACGGTAAACTTAAGTATGTAATAGTTTACAATCCGTCGTCAGTTTAGAAGAGCCCCTTTACCGTTTTAATATTTTTTTATAGGTATTAAGTACTTTATATAAAGTACTCCATAGTTTAAGTTTATATTATGGTCTGTGTAATAGTGTAATAAAGACTATAAATTTAACCTAAACACTGTTGTACTTTAGTAGTTTATTAATACGACGGTTGGTGTTTTTTTTGCTCCTTAATACCAAAAAAGTGGCAGGAGGTTGGTAAGGACTAAGGTATATTTTTAAATGAAGAAACACGTGTACTGTTTTACGTATCTCTTATAATTAATTATTTTAGACATAGGCGAATGGTTTCGCTTCTACCAGTATCATCCGTGCTAAAACTTAAACTACTAAACAGTATTTTTGATTTTGAAACATAAATTCATTTTAAAGTTGGTAGGTAAAAAAACTTAATTACTTTATACAACGGAGTTGCTAACTGTTGATTCTTTCCCCACTGAATTGGGAAATTAGTATCTACCATTTGAGAAAACAATAAACAACTTGTCACTTGCCTCTGCTAACCAATAAATTACTAAATTAAATTTGCTGTTTTGTAATCTGCATGTTTAAAACTTAATTATTTTTTTATGCTAGAGTTAGTATGGGGAGTATAAAATAATAAATTATAATTGATACGTAAAACAGTACAAGTGTATCTTCGTTTAAAAATATGAAAATTTGGAAGTTTTACCAAGCGCCGGCGATGAAAAATATCAAATATAGGTAACAATAGTGGTTGCATCACATTGTTCGTTCCCAGATATGAGATGTGGTTTCTTCATGAAGAAGCCACTTCCACTAAACCTTATGGGTGTTTTCAGGTGAATTAGTAATTTACCTGAAAGTTGAAAGGTTGTGGTAACGAGGTATATGGTGAAGGCGGCGACAGCTTGAGCGCGTGCGGTTTGTGTGTGTGAGACAGTGGTGGTGGCAGCACGCTGATCGAACTTGGGTGAGGTTTCGGCTTACGTGGACCTCTTTCATGCTGCACCGCTGAAGAAAAATAGTATGTTAAAATATTATAAGCACAGTAAAACTGCAAACATCCAACTTCGATACCACTATTATAACATTAAATGTCATAATAGTGATAGTATAAAATCGCCTCTGTGGTCGAGCGGTCCGGGTGTTGGACTTGACTGCATGAGGTCTCGGGTTCGAATCCCGGGTCGGGCAACAAATAGAAAATTGGGGTTTTCCAATTTTCTAATAAAAAAAAAAATGATGGTCGGGATTAAGGTAAGGTAGCCGGTAAACTTACTTTTGCTCGAGGCCTAACATCCTGACCTCAGGTTGGCAACGCACCATCTTTGGTGTCTCTAGGAGGCGTGAATTTCTTACCATCAGGAAATCCGTCTGCTTGTTTGCCTTCCTACAACATAAAAAAAAATCAACGGGTTGCACTCTGGGAGAGCCAGCAGAAATAAAACCTTGAATATTAGAGTTGAACATTTTTGATATTTTGGAAGGGGTTTGGAATAGTTTTACACGAATTGCTTTAATTTAACAGTTTAAGAGTACTAGTAAAGCACTAAGTATACTGAATTTTAAACCAGTAATGTGGTGAATATATTATTAATTTCATTGATTTTGTTTGAGAACCAAAACTCACAGTATGAAATACGGCGACAACGTACAGTAGTTAACTCTACCTCCATCTTATGAATTTTCGATGCAACGTGCCCTGACGCGAGATTCACATTTTTTACTCATCATAATAAGTGCACAAAATTGCTAAAGAAGTTTTAACTTTAAAAAAACATTCAACTAACTAAAGATGCATTTGTCGAAGTACTGTTGCGTGAATTATTGATGGCTTAACGTTATTTCGTCGTTGTTAAACACGTCGGATTATATAGCCGTGAACCGCTTATTCGCAGCCGATGCCCGATCCCCCGTAAGCCAGGATCACGTCGTCTATAACCTATTCTACCTAGGTATACGTTACAACTATAGACTGGGCTTACACACGTCAAAATATTATCGTATATGTTAATATTTTCTTCATTTTGTATTAAAATATGTTATTAATAAAGTATTTTAATTTTTAATCTTTTCTCTACAAGTAACAGTTTGTTTCGTACAATTTTTATGTATATTTGTTAATTACCAAAACGAAAAGAACTTTGTTTGGGTACGAGGAAAGAATAGACAAAGTTTGACAATACAGATACACAATATGAATTATTAATTGATGAAGGTGATAAAACAAGTAAATATTGTGTGACACTTGGCACTCGATACACTCTGCATACCCAGCAAGGGACTTGGTGGAAAAATATGTTTGTATTATCATTAGTTAAATATACGTCCTTTGTTGTGTAATATTTTACACTTGAGTAATAAAACGTTTATATCATGTATTTGTATTTTTCTGTATTTTAAAGAAAGAGTTAATGATGAGTAATGTTAGGATTGAATTCTAAATATCTAAATTTCCACATAAACTTACCACTATGTATTATTAATTTGTACTACATAATGTGGCGGAACGCTTAAATATCTTTGTAACATACAATAGCATGTAATACACATATTACGAAGTTATTACAAAGACAAACGCAAAAAAAAATCATTGAATGTAATAAAAACTATAACGTTTATGTTCGCAAACAATAAACTTAATTATGTTTTGTCAAAACCTAGACAGACTTGTTATTTTTTCATAAATTGTTAAATACTTATTAAGCTGAATATAAAAGCTCTGAAAAACGAACGTTAACAAAAAGTCACTGTTTCAGTGACTATTATTTTGTCAAAACCTAGAAAGAGATAAACTTTTAGTCAGTTAATCAATACATAAAAGGCTTAAAAGCTCCATATTCAACGAACGTTTTAAAAAGTTATTATGTTATAGTCCATTATTTCGCCAAAAACTAGAAAGCATCAATAATTCAACACATAAAAAGTGAAATAGAATATCTCTATAATAAGCTGACATTCCCAAAAAATACTATGTCATTGCCTATTACTTTGTTAAAACAAAGGTTAAAATTTTTGTCATAATTTAATCTATACATAAAAAGCTTCATACATTTTTTTGTCAAAACATAGACAGGTTTTTTTTTGTTTGACAAGATTTTTTGTCAAAAACTTTTTGGCATCACTTTAATCCATACATAAAAAGCTTAACAGAAAAGCTCCATGATCAGCGAGCGTTCATAAAAAGTTAAATAGTTTGCATCACCAATGTGCACTACCCCCAGTGTAATGACGTCACGCAATCAGCTTACCGAGCCTGAGTCCATGAGAATGTGGCCATTGTGTCCGCACATGGTGCATGGGTGGCCGGTGCATACGCTAGTTCCCGCGCTATGCGATGCCCAGCTTTAAGTGAAAATGTGAATAGTGGCAACACTCCACAGCTTAAATGGTATAAAGGGGTAAAGGGTATACTATGTTTGTGTCTAGTGTTGCCATTGTTAATGCTATGTCTGTATTTTAAGATGAAATCGCATTGCTTGCTTATCTCTTATTTATTATAAACCTGCAGCTCGCCTCGGCTTCGCATGGAAGGACAAATTTCTATTCCTAGAAATAACGTAGCTTATGTTTATCAGGTAAAATAGCGGCTTCTAATGGTTAAAAACATTACATATACGTCCAGCAGTTTTGGAGATTATCTATTCAATACAAACAAACATACAATCAAATGGTTCATCTTTATTAAAAAGTGAAGTAATAAAAATAACAACCTACGTTAATAAAAACCGACTTCAAAAAGTAAAAAATAATAGATTGAACATTAATTATATACTACCTATTATTTATACCTATGTGCCATTTACTAATAGGCTTGAAGTCGGTGCCAAGCCTTAAACTAATAGTTATGTTATAAGTAAGTATTAAATTGGCTAAGTAGGTATTATATAATCGTTTGTATTGTACTATGATATAGTAAAAAGCGGTTATTTTAATATTACCAAAAGATATATACAATGTAGATATACCTAAATACAGATAATACTGTATGTGGATGGATGATTGTTTTATTTAATCGCACTGTAATTAAGAGGTTTGTAAGAAATCTGGCAGAGAAAAAGAAAAAGCACAAAAAAAGTTACGGCCCATGCCAACTTAAAGACAATTAGAAATGTCAGAATGAGTCTTCGTTAATTTTACCAGACAGCAGCTAGGTATTTATTAATACTTTCGCTTCACTGCTTTACGAGATAGCGTCATTGCTTGCAGTTGACGTGTTCCATGTTGCATGGTTTTTAAAGATGTTGTAAAACTAGAAAATTGTCCGTGTTTTTATAAAAATCGCAATTTTAGGGTTATCTAACGTTAAAAAATATTTTATTTGTACATTGTAGTTTTATAAATTTCACTCCGACATGAGTATTTACTTTATTACACGCAATTGACTTTACTAAAACTAAGCCTTTAATAAAGGCACAGTGATTTTTTTTACAAAAAATATATTTCTAATAATTGCAACTTTTCTTTGTAAGGGCTATTTCCAGTTTGGCGCAACATTTATATAAAAGAACTAGCTGACCCAGCAAACTTCGTATCGCTTGACATTAATGCTTAGACAGTAGCGCAGTCTGTCGGATCCGATGTGAAACATTCTAAAATCAACAACTACTTAATTAATACTAAATTAATTAAAAAAACATTTTCCAGTGGACCAAATTGTGAATCTAAACTATTCTCGAATTCCCTAGAACACATACAAAAAGTTTCATCGACATCGACAGTTCAGTGACATACACATTCACAGAAGAATTTTATTATATATACAAAGATTAAGTTTGATATTTTTTTTATTCACCTAAATCATATGACACTAGTTGCCTTATATCTGAATGCCTTAAGACTTACTTTCAAATTATACGAGTTATACCTTTTCACCATGTTATGACAAGTGACATGTGTTAATTTAAGTAAACTTCATACAAAATTCGTGTTTGCTATGTATCTATGGAAGTCCTCCTTCTCTTTGGCTATTTCCAACAATAAACTTGAGAAGTACTATTCAAGATATGTCAAACGTTCCTATGACTACATTTAAGTCCCTTTCTCAGACCAGCTCCATGTAATAATAATGGACGAACATAATATTGGAAGAGAAGCAACACATAGCAAATAATTTAAAATTAAACATTTTCAATAACCCCAAAAAATCTTGATGTTTTGTGGCTAAGAGCAATCTCAATTACATGTTATGTAGCTACGAGTAGAAACAATCTCAATTACATGTTATGTAGCTACGAGTAGAAACAATCTCAATTACATCAGCTTTCAAACGAAAAATCCTCATGGAAATCGGTCCATCCGTCCAAAAGTTATGACGTCACATATACTAAACACAGACAGACATTTCAAACTTATAACATCCATATTTTTCCGTTGGAGGTGAAAATAATATATTTTTATTTAGAGTTAATAAATAGCTCTTTGAAATTAAAATAATCATTAAACTTTTGTTTAAGACATATCTTCACGCTAAGTCTCACAGCCTAGACAGAGAGTATCGAGTGCTAAATCTCACTATCCTTGCAGACCTGACTGGTTTCTTTGCTGTTTTCAAACAAACACGCCGGTTTTGGAGACTTGAAACCACCCTTGGATAGTACCGAATTGATAGTGGAATGTCAACCTTGGTCTCCACGGGTACGTTGGTATCATCCACATTCGCAATGTTTAAGGATTTATAATATTTCATCTGCCATTTTTATCACAGGACCGTAGATGTTTTTACCACATTTTTATCACAGTGGAGCGTGACCTTTCTCATTTTAACATCAAAACTTTCAAATCCCACTCTTTCTCGGATGCGGTCAGCGAGCGTTACACCACAGATTGCATAATTTACAAACCCAGTACTGCAGTAAGCATGTCTATTCACAAGCCTAACAATATAACGACAATAGGGAAACATTTTAGGAGAAGTGACCAATATAATCCTAGCCGAAGGCAGAAACTATTACTTTTCCAAAATGCTCCATAGATATATCCAACCGATGTTAACCTTTGTTTATGGGGCGAATGTAATCCCAAATAGAACACGTGCTTTTTTCTCGGCTTTCTCTCGATCCCTTTGGCTATAAATGTCAAAGGATAATGTATTCTAAGCTGTTACCCGAAAGTTCTTTTTGCTTTAGAAAGAAAAGGGCCGTCAACACAAGGGTCTTCTGATTCAACTCGGCCTAGCGAGATTTTAATTATATTACAAAGAAGTGTAAGCAATACTTGATCGTGATCAGATGACTATTCAATTTTGTAATCGATTGTAATGGAGATAATTACTGAACAAGAAATCTCTTTTTTACAGTAAAAGACAGAGGAATAAGTGCACGGCTCTCCTGATAAGAAGAGATAAACACAGCCTAAAAAGAAAATAGATGTTGTAGGCGCGACGCTGTTCTGTGGCCGGAGAGTTAGGCAAATTGTGCAAGTCTACCGACTACCTCGACTACCCTACCCTCCGGACCGGAACATGACATTGTTACTGTTTGGGAAGAAATGGGTAGGTAAAGTAATAGATCCATACCCGGTCAAGTTGCTGTGGACTTGTTGGTGATGATGCCAGGCAGGACGGCAGATGGTTTATTTAACATAGAGGACCCGGACCAATACGAGGACTCATACTTATCATAATTATATATTATCTTATAGTTGTATTTTACCAAGGTACAAAAACTAATTTTAGGGTTGCTTAACCTAATGGCAAGAAATGGATCTTATAAGAACTTGTCTCCCCTGTGGTCTACCGGTCTAAATGTAGGAAGTCCCGGGATCGATCCCCGGGTTGCGAAAAAAAATGTATCTTACCCCCAAAGTATGTAACTTATAAGCTTGTTGTATGAATATTAGTCATCGACACTAATACATAGAAATACATGAGTAATAGAATAAATTCAATAAATACCCAGACCTGGAATGCAGACCTATTAATCCCTTATTAATCTATTAAGTACTTGTGTCAATAGGTGTTGTTTCAGTAATATATCTGAACAAATAACATAAATTCAATCTAACCCCAAAGTTAGCAAATTATATGCCTGTGTTATGGGTGTTAAGAAACTATATTAATGCAAATAGAAATTAGATAAACACACCCCAGACCCCGAGATACAGACATCTAAATATTTCACACTATTGTCACTGTCGGGAACCGCATTTAAGCCTCGCGGTTGGTCAGTATCGTTAGACGTAGGTTAATCATCAATCATTGTCAATCATGTTTTAAATCAGTCATGAAACAAAGTATTTCACGCCCATACGCTCATATTCTCAAAGAGATAGGCAGAGGCACAACGAGGCCAGCCACGATTAGCCGAAGACACTAAGTCCCACATGGCGATAGGTGGCAAACCTATCGCCAACCGGACATGTATCTGATCCCAGGCAACGTTATTTTTATTAGAAAATTTAAAATACGCTTTATTACGCATGTATTTTTTGTTGCCCGACTCGGGGATTAAAGTCTTGACATCAAGAAGTCAAGTCCGACGCCAAACCTCTCGACCATAGAGGCGACTAAGAAATTTGTTACTTAATGATAGATTAAGTGTTAGTTGACGTCTTTGAGTGCTGCCGTAAGATAAGAATTGAAAATGTATTGTAAGTAATAGCGTCGTTTATTTTACATTTACGAAGGCTTCTTTGAAGTTACAATAAGAAGTTGTTTAACTTGTAAAAATCGTAAAACCGAGCCAGTAACTTGTTCCAGATTGTTGAGAGGTCGACGAATAGTTACCTAACATGTAGGTAAGCATCTGAGTACATTCTGCTCTAGGTGTCTGTGTAAATGGAGGTCTGCGGTCGATATACTTTGTAGAGTTGGTCTGAAGTTTTATCGATATTTCCATTTTTTGTATACCAAAATTTGTGAAAAAGACGTTATTGGCATTGATACTACCCTAGTCGATTTTGATATTGGGCACTCTAATTTTATTTATTTTGTATCCAAGTATAGATTGTTTGTATTTTATATTGCACTTGGAATTACTACTTTATACTAATACTTATAGTTTGGTAGCAAAAAGTAAAGCAGAGTGGAATACTGGAAAGTTGTTTATTATGTGGTAGATGGCCGTAGATTGGTGCCGCCGCTGTAAGCGTCAGTATTCGCCATTGCTGTGTTACGTGCGAAAGGTACAATGGCTATCGACTTATATATTTTCTCACGTGGTTTAAGATATCGGCCATTATACAGCGACGCACCATTAATATCATGACACCTTTCGGCGACGGTTGTCTTTTCTCATCAGTACAGTCACCCTTTGCTACCTTATAACTTATCATAAAAAGAGTTACAGTAAAATTATAATCAAGTACAATTATTAAAATCTCGAGGTCACGTCTTTCCTCAAGTTTTAACTTATTCGGTCGCTTAACATCTTTAATTTAGAAATAAACGCTTCATTGAGAGATTGTGTTTTGTTAGTTCATAAAAAATAATTAAAAATAGAAAAAGTATTACTTGCAAGAGTTGCAATAGTAGTATTTGTTTATACGAGTAGTTCCGTGATAGCTAATGTTTTACTCACTTAATGATTGCTTAATTAAAAAA